>RJWM01016245.1:0-45916 GCA_004363535.1 Dasyprocta punctata | reverse complement strand
TTGGGCAACCCGCTCGGGCCCCCTTCTGTCCCTCAGACAGAAGCTTTCTTTCCCTCAATAAATATATCTTGCTCTTACCCTCCGTAGTTCCTAAAATTCATTCTTCGATTTTAGAGAACACGAACTCGCGCCAGACGTATAGTAGGTTGGGAGTTTCATTCCCCCATATCATTTGGAGGTCTGGGATCATTTTTCCTATATCACCTGTGAACCACTGGACACTGTGAAACTATTTTGCTCTTTGATCTTGCTTAGCCTTTTTTGTTAAATGTATTTTTAAAAAGTATTGTCATCACAATTTATCTCCTCTGTCTTTAGATACTGGCTATTCGTTCCTTTTGTTTCTCTTTTTTTCTACCTTTCACTTTATCTCTGCAGAATCTCTTATGATTGCCCTATTACTCTTTGATTAAGCCACAGTTTCTATATCTCCTGGGCCTCCTCTTTCTTAGATCTTTGTTTTCATCAATCAGCCAAAATAACTATTTGAAACATTTAATCACCTGATGCCACCCCTCCACTCAAAGCCTTTCAATGGTATCCTACCTCAGTCAGAGTCAAAGCCAGATTCCTTACAATCGCTGTGAAATCCTATGCTATCTGACTGGGGCCATTGCCCTCAGCTGAACCCCCGTGGCTCTGCCTGTTCTGGCTTGCCTCCGGTGATGTGCATGCGCCAAAGAACGTATGACTATATGACATTTTATGCATTTTTCTGAATTTTTTTCTCCCACAACTAGAATATAAATTGGAAGAGGAAAGAAATTTTAATGCTTTCATGAAGGACAATTTGTAGCTCTTATCACCGTACCTAGAAAGTAGTAGGGGCCCAATAATTATTTCTTGAATAAATTAATGCACAACTTAATGTTGAAAATCAACAACCATGTATGTGTGAATCTGTTTCCTGGTTCTTTCTTTGGCTTTAATGACCAAATGTCTATCTTTATATCAGCACCACACAATCCTGAATGCAGTCATGATTGCTTACAAACAGCAGGGATGCATTCAAGCAATGTGCCCTTAGGTGACTTTATTGCTATGCAAACCTCAATCATTATACTTGCAAGTTGCTACAATGTCACTAGGTGATATTACACAATCACTGCTGCATAGCAGTCTGTTGTATATATCTATACATGGTTGTACATGGTTGTGCGTGATAGATGTGTAGTAAATCTCAAAACCAGACACTGTAAGTTTTTCAATTTTGTCTTTTTTCAAGAATATTTTGGCATTTCTAGTTTTTTGTTTGTTTGTTTTACCTTTCCATATAGATTTTATATGTATCCACAAATTTCTTTAAAAACCTGTGTAGGATTTTGCTGGAAATTGCATTATTAAAAATCTGTAGCTACATGGCTCCCATTGCACAATCATTGGAATGACTGAAGTTTAAAAGACTGACAATACTGTGTCGGTAGCAATGGGAGGCGACTGAAACTCATATACACAGGATTGCAAAATTCCATAGTCATTTCTAAAATCAGCAAAAGTGTATTGTGAAGATGTATGTTTACCACTAGGTCTAGCAGTTGCACTATAAGAAATTTACCCAAAGCAAATAAAGATATATTTCACACACAGGCAAATATAAAAGCATTTATAGGAGCATTATTGTCAGTAACCCCACAGTAGGAATATCTCAAATACTTACCAAAAGATTAATGGTTAAACAAATTAAGTAATGCTACCACTTTCATTGAATAATTAATGGTATGTGTTTCTTAATGGTATGGATGAATCTCAAAATGTGCAACCTGAAAGCCAGTTGCAAGTTACCACATACTGTATGAATCAATTTATATGAAATATCAAGAAAAGAGAAATCTATGTAGTCATAATGTAGATTAGGTGCTAACAATACACAGGCATATAGGATCTTACTGGGGTGATGAAAATATAACTTATTTATGGTGTTGAGCACATGACAGTATGATTATTAAAATGTATTGAGTTATACATGTAAAGTGAATGAATTTATGATATGTGAAATGTGCCACAATGAAGTTGTAAAATCATGCTAAATGAAAACTAAATATAACTATATCTTGCATGATTATGTTTACATGAAAACTTTAGACAAAGCTAACCCATATTTAAGGAAGTCAAACCTGTGGATTCCTAGTGATGGGGGCCAGGTTGAGGGACGGACAGCAAAAGGGTACAGGGAAGCCTTTTGGGGTGAGAGATCCATTTTATATCTGGATTTTGGCAGCAGTTATATACCTGTGTATGATTCTCAAGGCTCACCAGATTAGTGAATTTTATTCTGCCTAAATTATATCTCAAAAAGAAATAACCTGAGTAATATCTGTGTAAAGTTAATTTGGCAGTTTTGTTTTAATCATTCTTAGTTAACTTTTTTTTTACTACATTAAAAAGCTTCTAATTCTAAAGCCCTTTGTATTAAGATATGCTTGATTCATAGGACCTTAATTTTCCAGATAATATAACAGTGCAAGATAATTTGCTAAAGACTATCACTTTTCAAACAAAACTTTTCCCATGAAATTATTTAAAGAGAAAAATGAGAAAACCCATTAACCTTTTAAAAATAAGTGGCAAGATTAGAAACAGTATTGTCTATTGAATCTGAAGGCTTTAGTATAAATCTCTCAGTAGATTAGGAAGACAAAAGTAATTTAGAATATGTAAGAAACAATAATTTAAACACAGTAGATACCCTTTAGTTTTTCACACACTCACACTCCTTCTATGGAAGTGCACAGGAAATACTTGTAAATGGTACCACATGTTACACTTGAAAAACATAACCAAATGCATTCTAAAATAGTATAAGACACGTAGAATGCATTTAAATACATTTTCTTCTCTCATTGGAACAAAAACAGTAAGAGTAAAATATTCAAAGTCTTAATCAGAATAAGATTTCACATCCTTAACTAAAGTGAATATTCTAAATAATACAGTGCTCAAAAGAAAATCCATACACAATTACAGTACATTAGTGGCGAAGAAAAGATTTGCAAATATATTAATGAGGAATTCAGTTTCTAAAATTTACAAAAATGTAGAATAATTCAAAGTAAAAATTAGTAGAGATAAAATGAATGTATGTATGCAACTGTAATTATTCTAATCAAGACAAAAAAGAATGAAAAAGAATGAAGCAAATATATATCTCCATATGTATTTTTATTTTTTATTTTAAAAAAACAAACAGAAAAAAGGATGGAAATAATATAGAATAAATAGTCTAATTTAAATGAATGTAGAATTAATTACTTCAGTTTTTGAAATGTCATAATCTCAGACTAATAGGTTTATGCAATCGTATGTGAATTGATGCTAGTAAACTATAGATTTGGCAAGAAATTTTGGAGCTATATTTTTACTTAGACTTACCTTGATGACTTTACCACAGAAATATAGGACTTTCACAGAGCCCTCTGGGTGCCGCGCTGCGGCGATGACAGCAGATTCACATGACAGCTGTAGTGCGAGTTTCCCGCAAATCACCACCAAGTGCTGGGGCCGTGACTCTAAATTTTGGTTTGTAGGATGGTAGTATTTCTAGATTATAATAATATTGAGATTACAGATAAGTTAATTGTTATAAACTCAGAGAAGAATTTCATGGAAAAATAGACAGCAAAAGATACAAGTAGAATAAATCCTATCTAATGACCATGGCAGTTTGAAGGGATTTCATAAATGTAAGATAATTACAACTATTGCTCTTTTCTTATAAGTGGAGTTAACTGTGCCAAAGAGAAGTTAAAGATTTGTCTAGTGCTTCAATGACTTGAATATCTCCTCCAAAACTCATCTTCAATTGTAATTGTCTTTGTCATGGTATTTAGAGGAAAACCCTTCAGCGAGTGATTAAGTCATGAGGGCTCTGCCTTCATGGATGGATTAATTGCATTATTCTGTGGGTGAGTCAGCCTTAGCAGGCTCCTGATAAGAAGATGAGTTCACAGAATTTTCTCCTTTCTGTCCTGTGGGTGAACACTTGTCTTTCTGACATGTTATGATGCAGTATTCCACAACTATGTTCAGAATAAATTTCAATAGCTTATAATTTATCTGGCCTGTGGTTTTCTATTAAGAACAGAACCTAGTTATTGAGCAAAAGAAAGCTTCTGTCTGAGAGAGAGACTGAAGGGTTCCTGAGTGAGTTGCCAAGGACCCTGCTTTTTCTAGGGATTTTATAGAGCAAAACCATGAGGTGAGGCGGGTTTAAGGTAAGGAAAAATGGGAACTCGCAAGGCAGATGGGCATGGGGTGGGGCAGAACTATGGTCAACCAATAAGATTAATTGCTCAGGTAAAATTGACCAAAGCAGGCACAAATGGGGAAGTGATTCATGTAGTAAGCAGGCATTCTTATGGAGCAGACTCTTCCAGTAGGGAGTTGGGATGGCGGCTCCTGGATTCCTCAAGGTGATCCATACCTATTTAGAGTATCAATACTTGGGGTGTGGTTGCATTCCTTTTGTCTTTTGCCTTGAGATCTGGCCCACAGCAGGAGGTGTCTGACTTTTCCAAGGTTACAAGACATCTAGTCCTCTGTGCCAACTCCCTTGAGGACCTAGCCCTGTCTGACTGCCTGTAATATTTCTATCTAACTCAGCTGCCTATAACATGTCCCTCTCTGAAGAAGTACCCTGAACTGCCGTGAAGAGGAAATGGGTGATGGCTGATCTGATTTTTTCAGGCTGAAAGGGGTCATAGTTGGTGATCAGCAGTCAGAGATAATCTGCAGAGGTTCCATCTATGGCCCACAGTACATACCAGGCATTTTTATCTTGGGTGGGTGTGCAGCTTTAAATTCAGAGGAGACAAAAGCAAATAATTAAGTATGTATGGGCCAAATAATAGTATCAACAGGATAATTATAAGTACAGTTACCAAAGATTTTTACCAAGAGGAGCTGGAATTAATTCCTATAAGGATAAAGTCCAGGGAATTTTAGAATCTGACACGTCATTGATTTGTCATCTAATATCTTGAACAGCTATTTTGATATTAGCAGAAGAATCAGGAATGTACACACATTTAGTTTTTACAATTGCATAAGTATCCCCCTGTGCTGCTGTTAGAATGTCTACAGTCATCTGATTTTGGAGAATGGCTTGTCTCATTAATTTTACCTTTTTTTATTTAGGAGAGAGAGACTAGCTGCAGTGTCATTTAGGGCCTGCAGAGTATAGCTGGTTAAGGTCTCAATGTGTGTCATATAACCTTTTTCTGGACAAGATCTGATGGATCCCAGTGATATAGGGGAATAATCTCAGACCTCCAAATGCTATCGGGGAATGAAACTCCCAACCTACTATATGTCTGGCGCGAGTTCGTGTTCTCTAAAATTGAAGAATGAATTTTAGAAACAACAGACGGTAAGTGCAGAATATATTTATTGAGAGAAAGAAACCTTCTGTCTGAGGGACAGAAGGGGTCCTGAGTGGGTTGCCAAAGACTCAGTCATATTTAGGAACTTTTATAAAGTAAAACAATGATGGGGAAAACTGGGAACTCGCAAGGCAGATGGGTTTGAGGTGGGACAGAACTGTGGTCAACCAATAAGATTAATTGTTTAGGTAGAATTGATTAAATCAAGGACAAATGGGGCAGAAATTCTTAACAACAATGACTCTTCCCATAGTGGGGTGCTGACTCCTGACTTCTTCAGGGTAATAGAGAACTATTTAGAATATCAATCCTAAGGATATGGGTGCATTTGTTTTGCCTTTTGTCTTGATATCTGGCCCACCAGTAAGAGGCATGTGTCTCTTCCAAGGTCACAAGACATTTGGTCCTCTGTGCTGGTTTCCTTGAGGGCCTAGCCCTGTCTGACTGCCTATAATATTTCTGTCTAACTCAGTTGCCTATGACACCAGTAAAAGGAATCTAAAAAAAATTTGGCATATTTGTTATTGGTTTTTTCTGTATGATGCTTTGGAATTTGGCACCTTCTAGGCAAGAACAAACTTTAATCAAAGCCTGTGCAACCATAGCATGTATACAAAGGCATGTATAATCAAAGCATGAGCATTAGGGCTAACAGTTAAGTTTAGAAACTGTTTCTAAATTATAGCAATTGTAACCCACTGGCTCTTAGGTCCTTTTATTGATGGAGACTGATGTTTTGTCATAAATTCCCCCTAGCTTTAGTTATAATTATCTCTAAAGTTTTGATAATATAGGAGAACCAGATTAATATATTATTTTGACAAATGAAAAACTCTTCTTAAGTTTTTATACATGAACAACGATATGTACTATATTTGTAAAAACCAGTCTCAGCATCATTTCGAGTAGTTGGCAACCTGGATATATATATTACAGTATTTGGACAGGATAATAGTCTCTCCAGGATTGCAATCAGGCTTTTAGGCATAGCTAAAAAGAATGAGTGAAGAGAAAATTATCCCAGTTGGTTTAAGTAACCTATATTTTGGTAGCTTTATTGAGGTACAGTTCCTGGAAGGAAGACCAGAGTTGAGGACAGAGACATGTGCCAATGTCCAGCAATAGGCTGGTTTTTAACTCTTATAATGATTATTCAGGGATCCTCCAGGGAGATGACAGGCAGAGATGACAGTCTGGACAGAGGGAGGAGATGAGGGCCTGAGGCCCTTCAGTCCTGCTGGACCAGGTGGTAGGATGGTTCTGAACTCTGGGGCCTTGGCCTCAGGAGGCAGTCCAACCTCCAGTGATCACCTTTGCAGTTAAGACATGGCTTGGGGCCGCTTAAGACAGTCCCTCTTAAGGTGGCCTGGCTTGTGGTAGCAAGAGCAGCTAGGTGTCATTGTTGAACTCTTCTTGGAACCCCGAGAATCAGACTTAAGGTCTGTGTTTTTAAAGGCCACAAAAAATGCAGCCACTTTTTGGCCTCTTTGTTTTCTCTCTTTGGCTTTCTCCTAGTCCTGATTATAGAATACTAAGGAGGCAGTTTTTAATGAAGTATCAAGTGAAATACCTGGAGCAAAAGCTATCTTTTGTAACTTTTTACTAATATCTAAAGTTGACTGGGTAATAAGCATGTCTTTAAGTAAAATCTGCAACTAATACATGATCTAAGAAGTCAGAGGGGTCTTCATCTTTCTTCTGAAAAATAACTGACAATTTAGAATAACTAGAAGGATTGGTTTTTGTCCTTCTTAGACCTTTAAGAATACACCCTTGAAAATGTCTCTTGCTCCAATCTCCTATCTTGTTATCTGGCCAGTTGGGGTCTTCGGTGAGAATTGCTTGTGCCCCAGTGGGTTCCCCTGGCTGTTGATCTTCTGGCTGTCTAAAATGAACAATATGATATTCATCTCCAAAAGCAATAGAAGCTCGTAATGCTACCTGTCTCTCACTAGAAGTCAATGTTTGATTTAAGAGTAACATTACATCTTTCCAGTCTAGCTTATAAGTCTGAGTAAGTCCTCTAAAGACATTGATGTACTTGTCAAGATCATCTGAAAAATTTCCTTAATCTGTTTTAAGTCCCTGAGAGAAAAAGGAATATAAATTTTGGAAGTCCCAAATTGTCCATATACTTCCTATAAAGGATATTGCCCTTGAGGAGCTTGCATAAACTCAGCTAAGGATGGGTATGTCCTTGTAGAGGCCTGGATTTCAGCTGGTCTGAAAGCCTCATTCTTAAGACTGGAAAGGCAAGTAGGGGAAACCTCAGGTTCAGTAATATTGGGTGCAGATTTGATTAAGTCTGTCTTGTCCTCAGGTTCTAAAAGTTTGAGAGGAGCAATTTCAGGCTCTTGGGTAGTAAATTCCTTAAGGGCCTGAGGTGCTGAGTTTTCCTGTGATTCACACTTACATTTAGAATATAAACAAGGGGTATTTCTCAATGCAAAGAAAGTCTGAACTTAAGACAATTCTGACCATTTTCCCTCTTTTTTACAATATGCCTCTAGCTGTAAAATAGCATCATCATTAATACTTCCCTCTGCATTCTATTTTGGCTCTAGGGAGTAGGTAGGCCATGCACATGTGCAGAGAAATATCAAATGGCTCTTTTTCAACATGGAAGGCTCAAACAGCTTCCAATGCTTAAGAATGCATTCCAAAGGAGTAAGGAGCTTTGGCATTGAGTTACCCATGTCTGCAAGGTAAAAAGCAACATGTAATGGTATGAAATCTTTTTTGTACCAGGAGTTGAACTCAGGAACTTTTGCTGAGCTCTGTCTCTAGCCTTGTGGTGCAAGGGACTTTGACACTGAGCTACCTATCTATGCAGAAATAGGAGACAATTAAGGCATCACTTTCTTATTCCTATTAGATAATGTCCTCAAGGTGTCCTTTGGGTTGATTCCACTCCAGGGCAGGTGGATGCCACCTGGAGAGCGTAGAAGACAAAATTTGATCAGTCCATCCACCCTCGAACTGGCACACAATTTTGTCTTCCCCAGTAGCTCATGGACTTTGTTTCTATATGACATTTACAAGTTATTGTAACAGGAATGTTTAAAGAAGGAAGCATAACTTTGTAATAGACTACTGCTTTTGTTCATTAGAAGAGAGAATATATAAAAAGGTGAGTTGGTGATTAGAGGATTTTGCTGGCTGTACTGTGAAGGAGATCACCCCTGGAGATAGATAAGGCAACAAATGACTTGGGGAATTTCAGTCCTTGGCCCTAGGGCAAAGAAACCTCCAAGACAGTTGTGTTACCCACCTAATTACCTGGGCAATCTTTCCCAGCAGCAGCATATGGTTACGCTTTACTTAAATTTGTGTATCTTTGAAGCTCACAGGTTAAACTTATTAATTATCATCCAGCAATTACATTTTATATGTTAGTAAAGGCACATCAGCCTTTAGAATAAAAGGTACATCAGCCTTTAGAATAAAAAGGGCTAACTATTTACTCTTAATTAACATATGTAAGGCACAAAATGTAAATCATTCCCTTACTAGCTGCTATGAAATGTAAATAGCTGTTGCAAGTTGTGTCAGCTTAATCTCTGAAGTAAGGAGTAGTCTCAGTGATCTAAAAATCCACTGAAAAGCTTAGAGAGACTTCTTAGACTACTAGCAAAGAAATAAGGATAATAGATAACTGGAGATTTTCAGTGGTCATGAGTCAATGTCCACTGAGGAACCTTTGGTTGTCCACCAGAGAGTCACTTTGGCCAGGAACCCTCAGTTGTTCTCAGTTTTATTAGCTCAGATAACCAGAGGTCAGTCTCCAGAAAGGAATCCAGCTGTCGGTCTGGTCATCATTCCACTGATTCCATTGGCCACTGGCTTCAATGGGGATTCACCAAATAGATGCTGGGGAGACCTGTCCTCTACTTTTAAGAGTGGCAGCTGCTGTAGGAGCAATTAATTAGCTTGCAGAGTAACCACTGTTTGTCAAGGTTGTATAAGGGAGAGTTAAAAGCCTGAGCAAGATCATTACCTAGTGCTCTATAAATTTATAATAAAGGTTTTTAAAGTCCACAACTTGAAAGTCTAAATGTGTTTAGGTCCTATAAGTGTGCTGCTTTTGGAAGTAGCTCCTTCTAGTTTCACCCAGAAGTTGGTTCTTTCCACTGTGTCTCAAGTTCAATCTCCAGCAGAGACTGTGCCCAGAACACTAAGCTGGGACATGGCTTTTATGTGTGTTCTCCTGGACGGGCAAAATTCTGATGTCTTATCTGACACAGAGACGGGGTATGTGTCCCTCATCTAAGATGATTTCCCTGTCTTCAGTGTTAGCAAACGCTCATTTTCTGTGGGCTTAGCTTAGGAGGAAAAGGTTGGAAGAGTCTAGAGTTCTTTCTGATTTTATATGCTTCTACAAGGAAAGTACAAAGTGGGGAAATAGTTAGAAGTAAAGCCAAAGAAGGAAACTGAAGCAGAACAGGCTTGACATTTCCTCTAGAGTGTAGAGGAGGATCAGAGCCAGTCTGTCTCTGTGAAACTTGTCCTGCAAGACTTGAGGCCAGCCACCAGCCTAGCACCACTTAAACAGTGGAAGGAGTCCTGGTTTTATTGTAGGCATGTATATTTTCTAAGTCTGAGCTAGATTTCATTTAAGAACCATTTTATAGAAGTTTATATTAAAATCTGCTAGGGATGTTCTAATATTATTCTCCTAGTGCTATTGTCTAAATACAGTCAAGCAAGGAGTAACAGTAAATTTAGCAATTAATTTAAATGTAACATGTACAAGAACAAAATAATAAAAATGTCTCATTAAAGAAATATCATAACCTTATAATTTTCCCATGTTTTGACTTAGATTTAACATTATTTTAACAAACTATAGAGGAAACAAAGCAATTATAAACAATTGGCAAATCACAGGCAAGTATAAGCAACTGTCAAAGACAATTTGAAGCATAAAAATTTGTTACCTAACCGAGTCCCAGTCCAGAGTCTATGAAACAAAACCAAACTCTTACCCCCATTCAATGATCTCGGTGGAAGTCCTCCAAATGATATAGGGGAAAAAAACTCCCAACCTACTAGATGTCTGGTACAAGTTCATGTTCTCTAAAATTGAAGAATGAATTTTAGGAACATTGGAGGTGAAGAGCAGAATATATTTATTGAGAGAAAGAAAGTTTCTGTCTGAGAGACAGTGGGATCCTGAGTGGGTTGCCCTGTGGTATTCTATCATAGCAGCAGAATACGGACTAAGGCAGCTAAGCATTCACAGTGAGTGAGATGCAGAAAAGAAATGTGAATCCAGGCCAGCTTCCAGAGTCTGTGTGTTTAACCATAATATCATTCTATGTCTCAAATGAGGAGAGGCTTCATAATGAGACCAAACTGGGAGAGAATAATTAATAAAGACAAATAAAAGGCTACACAGAAGGCAGAGTTGTGTATACTTCACATATAACCACTCTCTGAAAGAAATTTGAGCAGATGGTCTGGCTTGTGCATAGACATTTTATTACCAAGCAGATTTAGTGTTATCATTTTTATGTTCTTCACTTGCTGCTCTATTCCTAAACATTGCCCTGGGTACTACTGTCTATTACTGGGGATTCTTTCAATAGGTAATTAGGCAAAACTGTCCATAGTACAGATAGTGAAATTACTTGAGCACTAGAGGCCTATAAAATTCTCATGTAAATGTACAAAAAACTAAAGAGAAGCCTACATCTTATAACTTTGTAAAATATAAGCATTTATGAACATATGCATATATAAGCACACATAAGTTTATTAAAAATATGAGATGTTTCCTAAATCATTAGGTCTCTAATTTTTTTGATGTTGATGAAAAGTTTATATACTAATTCCAGGTAAAATAATCATTTTGTGAGTTTGAGTAAAAAAATCAAAGGTTAATATGAAAAATTGAAGGAAGAAAAGTAAGACAAATGCAAAATATTGTCTCCTGAAACTTGCAATAGGAACTATCAAAACTAACTTCATACCAAGAGTTATATTTTATATAGCAATCTGATGCATTTGGTTAGATATCAGTGATGTCCGTGAGACAAGGATAAAATTTGTTGAGTGGTAGGTAAAATGATAATCCGAATTCCTAGAGTGAATTGTTCAAGAAAAGGAGACACTTTGCAGGAGAGAGGACAAAATGACCAATGGAGTCTTTCGTGACTTCATTAGCTGTGCCTTTGTTTTGCCCTTGCTTATGCTGTGCTTGTCTCTTCTGTGGAACTGTGTTGTTCCAAGAGTCCCACCAAGCGAGGCCTCTCAAGTTAAATTTGGGTGTAGATAATTCCTTACAAAGATAACTTTCTAAGTTAGAGTCTAGACCAGTTTAATTTAACAGACACACACACACACACACACACGCATATATATATATATATACACACACATATATATATATATATATATATATATATATATTTATTTAAAGCTTGGAACAGCTCCAGTGGACTCTTTTAGGCATAATAAACAACACTCAGAACCACAAATTGATTATGGTATATTTTGAGATATAAATGTATCTTGAACTTAAGGAATTAAATGATTGCTTGCTTTCTGGAAAATGACAATTGGAAACAAATACGGTTGAATATACCACAAAAGTTATTTTGTGTGGGAACACAGCATTCTCTGTAGTTAGTTTTGCTCCTGGCAAATGAGTATATCATGCAGCTGGTTTGATCTGTGGGCCCATCTGGAGGGAGTGGTAGCTGAAGTGTACGTGTTGGAGGCTCTGTCTCCCATGTTGCATGTTTTCTTTTCAAACATCCTATTTCTTTAAGGGGAACAAATGTTTTCTCCACAAAGGCTGCCTCCGCCTCCCTCTCCGCTGCTCAGATTTCTGCCTGCCGTTTGGTTACGGTGGCGGGTGATTTCTCAGGGTCCCGAAGGAGGACTTGAGCAAGCTGTGAGGACTGAACAAACAATCCTGGCCGAAACCAGAACAGAATCAGCACACTGCTTTCACCATCACCGTCTTCAGTTCTGTTGCAGTTTGCCTTGCCAAAATAGATACAATATCAAACATTGAGATGCTGCCAGACTCAGCAGCAAAACAGACTTGCAATAATTGCTGCCGTTTATTGAGTGTCACTAGGTACCAGGCCTTGTATTGGGCAGTTTGCAAAAGCTACACTGCATTTAATCCTTGCAACAATACTATGAGGTAAGTGTCACTGTTTCAGTGTTACATTTACTAAAATGTGGGTTTGGAGACCCAGAGAGGCTAAGGAAATTGCCTACAGTCACTATAACTGCAGGTCCTAAGTGGCAGTATCTTAAAGTTTCAGTGATTTATCACTGTTAGGTTTCTCTCTTTTTTTTTTTTTTTTTTGGTCCTAAATGAACAAATTGGTTACTACTTGATCTAGATCCTGTCTCGCTTTCATTCAGAGGGAGCTAACGTTTATGGAACCTTGGCTACTTGGTAGACTGAGTCAGACACGAAGGGTACGAGGCATCCACATCCCTTACTGAGTGAAGTCAACCTTTCCAGTGTAATCTGTTCATACTTCCCACATACAACGAAGGCTCCATCCACACTGCATGGAATTCACCAACATCAGTGCTACCTCATGCCTCTGCTTGCCTTACTTTCCCTGATGTATCCTGGCTCAGTATACTCACTGCTGCTCTGTGCAGCCTTCTTCCAACTCCCTAGTTAGAATTAGGTTACTTCGCCTCTCTGTCAGAGCTCCACAGGTCAAACTCTGCCATGCCTTTCCATTTATGCCTTATCTGTGGCTGCTTTTACACTGTGGTGGCAGAGCTGAGTAATTGCACAAAGGATTGGCAAACTCTTCCTTGGATTACATAGAAAATATGTTAGAACAGATGGCCTCTTGTCATGAAAATGCTAGAAAAGTAAATAAAGTCCAGTCCCTGTTAAGGGTACTAAAATGGACACTAAACCTGGTTCAGTAGATTGCATTCCTTAGTGGTGAATCTATAAGTTAGAAGTTAGAGTACGTTAGAGACCAGGGACATAAGAGGTAGATTTTATTGGTGAAGCAACAGAGTCATGGTGAGACAATACTGTATTTTTCTTTATTACCATTTTAAGAAGTTTATCTTTTTAAAAACTGGTATAGCCGGGAGTTTGGCTCAGTGGCTTAAGCACCGAAGTTTGAGCCCTGGTGCAAAAAAACAAAACAAAACAAAAACCTGGCATATATTTGTGGTATGTAATAATTATATTCATTTAGAGGAATATATATTTGTATGATCTCTATATATACTATATATTTTATTATATATATATATATATATATATATCCATTCCCTTTCTTCCTTCCCTTGATCTACTTCATTTTCTCCATATTAGCTACCATCTCTCCTTTATTTTACTCTTTAGATATCTTATGATTTCTCCTATATGAGAAACTCAAAAGATAAATAACCTTCTGTTTCTGACTTATTTTATCTAAAGTTATGGGAAATTTCAATTAATAAGCACTTCCTCAAAAAAGAACTACAAATAGCCAACAAATATATGGAAAAATGTTCAGCAGATTTAGCCATTAAGGAAATGCAAATCAAAATTATGCTGAGATTCCATGTTACTCCAGTCTGAATAACTAGCATCAAGAACACTAAAAATAAAAATGCTGGAGAGATAGGGGAGGGAAAAGAATTCTTGCACATTTTGGTGGGACTATAAACTAGTATAACCACTATGGAAAGTAGTATGGAGATTCTGCAAAAAGCTGATATATTCCATTGATTTAGCTGTACCTCTCCCAGGTATTTTCCTGAAAGAGTTAAAGTCATCATTCTATAATGATACATACATAACCATAACTAAACTATGTAAATAGCCCAGATGCCTACCAACAGATGAGAAAAATGGGCAAAGAAAATGTAGTATATATACACAATGGACTTTTACCAGCCGTAAAGAATTAGTTCACATCATTTGTAGGAAAATGGGAGGGTCTCGTGGCTTATCACCTTACCCAAGAAGTCTATCTGTCTCCTCTCCCTCCCCTCCCTCTCCTCCTCTTCCTCCTCTTTCTCTTCTTCCTCCTCTCCCTCTCCCTTCCCCCTTCCCTCTCCTCCATCTTTTCCTCCCCCCCTCCCATGGTTTCAAAGAAACTTACAACTAAAAACATAAAATAAAAATTTATGGTTCTTTGTTTAGTATCCTTCTAAGAAGCATTAGCATTTATTTCTTCCAGGCTTCATAGTGGGAAATTAAGATACAGTAATGAATGAGATCAATCTTTGTCCTCAAGAGATTCCTTAATAGTATGAATTATATGCTCATTAAAGCTGTAGAAAGCAAAACTTTTAAAAATTATTTTTACATTTGACTCATGCCAAAAATGTCTCCCTCTTTTAGAAATTTCATAATAAATCTCTTTTCATCGGTTCCATAGGAGCTTTTGTACATTTTAATCATGCGGTCCCTCAGCCTCTGTTTTTTAAAGTTTATTTTTATTTTTATTTGTCAGTCCTAAATGTTTTAGCCTCTTTTGTGTGGCTATGCTGACTCTCCTATTTTTGACTATGTTGTGTGGATGGTTGACTTTTCACTGTGCTCAATGAGCTCATGTTCCCAACGTATTCCCGTCGTGGTCTCGGGTCTCTCTCTTGGGCTGCAATGCTATGTCTTGCTTGACTTTTTGCTCACAAAACTTCCTGACACGTCCCCTTTGTTCCAGCACATTAGTCTGGCTACCACAAAATGAGTTTTAGTACTTATCTTTGAAGAAACCGGTCATCAAAGAAGATTCTGTTTATTTCAATTCTTTCATTCCTGTCCTTAAGTCATTCTTCATCACAGAGATCTCTATTGTGGTTTAACTCCTGGATGCTCTCCATGTCGAATACTCACCAGGGATGTGGCCTCGAATGACAGTTCTCTGACAATTATGCCGGCTCAGTGTTAACCATGTGCCCCCTCCAAATAAAGGGACATGATATTTGTAGAATTTTATATTTTTTAGCCAACTGAAATATAAGAAATAGGTTCCCTCAATTCTATTTTAGTCTTCTCCATTCCCTAATATATATCACTGGCTCCCCAGATTTCAGATCTTAGAATGAACTTTTAATACTAGTGCTCTGATTTGGGAATCTTTTTAAACTTATTACCATATTCAAAACATTATCAGTAATATTATTTTTAAATCCTTAAGCACTCACTTTGAAATATTATTCAAATGTAAATTTGAGCTCTTTTACTTTAAAAAGAAGTCCTTCAAATGAATTAATAATGAAGATGGCTATATTGTTTCCATTGCCACGTGCCTATTGGAAGTTATTACAGGTTACCATGTGAAGATCAGTGTCTCCTACTCTAGGAATCTTTTTGTGATTTTTTTTTTTTTGATCTCCTCACATCTTAACTCAGGTTCTGCTCATTTTCCAACCAGCTTCGCCATGCCCTAACTTCTGTATCAGCTCTAAAAATTCACAGGAGGCTGAAGGTGGAGTCTGGAAAGGTCATCAACCAGGACACCTCTGAAGACCCATGTAGGAGGAGCCAACATCTCCTCACATCTGTATCTCCCTACAGATAGACCCTATGATGTTGCATTGAATCTGTTTAAAATGTTTGGATATATTTTTTGATCTACTTATTGTATTCATTTATTGTCTGCCTATTATTTGTCAGACTCTAGACTATGTTTTGGGTGATCAGGATATACTGTTAAATAAGTCATTAAATTCTTTGTCTTGACATAGCTTATTTTTCAGTATTACTGCTTTACAATAGTGGTATCTATGCAAAGGTAGGGGCTCCATCTTCCTATACCTAATTTCCTTGATTTATTTAATAACATATAGTAAATGAATGTCCAATAAATGTGAATGGAGGCTTGGCTTCCACTGGTATTTTCCAACTGCAGCAGTTTCACATTCTCCTGATAATATTATCACCTTGAGATCCTCTTGGGAAATTCAGAAAGGACTCCTAGGACAGCAATGAAATGGTTGTCTCTGGAATCTAGCTTTCTCTGCTGAAATCGTGGCATGTCTATTTTCCAGCTCTGTGACTTGGTCAGGAGGGCTTAATATTTCACTTATCTCCTGGAGAAAGTAGGGCCAATCACCAAAGTGGCCTCATAGGGTTGCTGCATTAACCAAACTAGTTTCTGTAAGGCACGGTACATGACATGGTGCCTGTTTGTTATTTTGAGGACTGTTAACCAACCCCTCCCCCCAATCTAAGAGCTAGACACATGACAATAGACAATAAGTGCCCTGGTAATTCTGTTAGTTCTTTCTACACAGGTTTTCAGAGGTGTCTTGGTTGATGATCTTTCCAGACTAGCTGACCAGCTATGAATTTCTAGAGCTGATAGAGGAGCCAGGGTATGGCAAAGCTGGCTAGGAAATTGAGCAGGACCCATCAATTACAAGATCTCAGGATAGCACTGAATAATTCTCAGGGCTCTTATGTGGAACTACCCACTAGCTCTCAGGAAACGTGGACAGTGTAGAAGAACCCGGCCAAGGAGAGCCGGTATTGTGACTTCCCACTGAAATCCATACTGCACTTTCTAGAGGCAGCGTGTACTTCTATTTTTGCTCTTAACTTCTTTTTCTCTTGTTCTGCCCATGTTCACCTGCAGATCTGGTTTCTCCCATACACAGTCACCTCTCACTTTTCAAATGAGCTTTCAAATGGACTGTTTTTGGCTTGTTTCACCCAATTCTTTGTTCAAGGAAGTATTTCAGAAGGACCTGGAATACTTTTGACTTGGCAAGTCATTTCTAAAGGAACTACTTGATAACAGAACTACTTCATACCTTGCAATAAAATCTGTTTTGTTTAAATTAGCTACTGCTTGAAATGGTTGCTTGCAACCAAAGAACTCTGAAGCTGGAAAGGAGAAAAAGAAGAAAGGAAAAGGTTATGTGTATGTAGGTATACACATAAAACTGTATGTATGCATATGTATGCAAGATAGATACCTGTACTACTAATCTCTGCTGGTTCATCAAAGAGAACAGTTTGTGCTGTCATTGTTTGATTGTTTGATCACTTTTTTATGCCTAGATCTTGTAACTTGAAGAACTACTTCTAAAATAACAATATGCGATATATTAATCAGTGTTAATTTCTTGCTATTTTTCTTGAAATTCTGTATCATTTCTATCCTTTTTGCTGTTTTGCTTTTCAAAATAAAAAAATTAGGCAGATCCAAAAATTAAAGTAAAAATAAAAAGGTTCATTGTAGTTTTTCTCTGTATGGTAATGGCAGCTCATAGGGTAAGTGATAGTTTTGCCTCAAATTCTTAAGTTTAATGAGCAGGTTATATAATCAAACAATTGTAGCTATTATACATGCTGGTGTCTTGCCTGAAGTTGATAATCCCTTTCCCTTTTCAGAGAGTTTTATCTTTTAACTCACTGTCTTGCTATAAAAAGTATCTATGTCTATGTAGTACCACACTGAAAAGTTTTTCATTTGTGCTGAGACTTTGAAGAGATCTACAGCACAATGCTCATGTCAGACATAAAGGAAGCTTGGGTCCATTTTTCCATCTGACTGTGCGGCAGGTGAGGTCAGGATGAGCGGAGGCCCACCGACAGAGCTTCATGTGAATACAGCTGAGAGGTGACAGTGGTAATAAGCCAGCCTGCTGCTTCCCACTCAAGGGATCGTGAGTCTGTTTCTCCCTCACCTCGTTGGCAGAAGTGCCCCAAATTTAAGATTCCCCTTAAATTGATAATTATGTAATTCTAAGATTATTCATGAAGGAGAAATTAAGGCTCAGAATTAAATACAGATGCAGAGGGGATGATGGAATTTTCATTGACTCTTTCAGAAAAGTATTAGAGGGGACATTGGAGAAAGTCGCTATATTAGTTTCCTATTGCTGTTGTTATTAAGTTACCAGAAATTTAGTGTCTTAAAACAACATGAATGTATTGCCTTACTTCAAAACTGCAAAGTCACCATTGTCATGTATGTCAATCCATTGACAGATTTGGAAATTAGGAAGTGGACATCATTTTGTTTTTCCTTTGAGTTTTATATATATATATATATAAATTTTTTATTAGTACATATTTGGAGTATATCATGATTACTATGTTCATCATGGGAACTTGGTACATGTACATAACATATTTTAATTCTTTTTTATCCCCTTTGGAGAAGTTACACTTCAGGTGTTCTCCTGTCATTTTGAGGAGTTACTGAGGAAAAGAGAACACAAGGTCATTCACCAACCACCAACCCCACACTCCATAATACTGTGTCCCGAATGGTTGTGCTGAAGTGTGTCCAACAATCTGAATGCCTCCTGATGACACACAATCTCACATTCAAAGAATGGAAGCATATGCGGCCATTTATTACATGGCTGTGAATCATGATTTATTCTTATGTGGAGGGTAAAGCATGAACATTATCAATGATCCTGTTCTGTATGCTCCTGTATGAGTAAAACTGATGTCATATATCATTTGAGCATTTATGCAAGGAGGAAGAGAAGGAGAGAGGAAGAAGTGGATCTGAAGAATGATTGCCATTATGTTGTACATTTCTCCCCCATGTATTACGATTTTGGGTTATTTTTACTTTTGTGTTTTGTATCTTTTCTAATTGGTTTAACTGCTCTAACAATCTTTCTTTCATATGCGATAAACAATTTTAAAGGGCAGAAAAGTTAGGAAGCAAGACCATAGAAACACCATTTTAAAAAGTGTGATGAAACTTGGATTGCTGAGGGTGAAAGTCCTGGCTTTGAACACGCAGTCTGTCCAGTGGAGAGAGATGGGCAGCTAAGGGATAAGGAGGGGCACAGGGCACAGGAAACAACTAAGCCTTAAACCAGGCACAGCAAAGCAGGATTTGGCAGCTGCAGCTGGAAACCATGTCAAGAAGATGTGGACTAATGTTTAAACGGATGGCGTCAGGACTGGGAAGAAGGCAAGACAGACATCAAAAGGGAAAGCAGAGCTAGGTGGGGTGGCGTATGCTTGTAATCTGAGCACTTGTGAGACTGGGGGAGGAGGATCACTGTGAGATTGAGGCCAGACTGGGCTACACAGAGAGATTTGCTCTCAAAAAAACAAAAGTAAAACAAAAAACAAAACAACAGCAATAAAAAAACAATTATAGTGATCACAAAAGTTAAGATGGTCAACTTTTTGTTCCTGTAGGGTTTAACTGCAGGTGTTCATAGATGGGGGGCAGAAAAAAGCAAGCAGTGCTCTCTTTCAATTTTTCCCTCTGTGGCTGAATGGACAAATAATTGAGTAGAGTGGGAGTGGAGAGGAAGCAGAGGAGTGATAAGGGATGTGAGTGTGTTGAACAGATACAAAATAGTGTGTGTATATGAAACATTTGCAAAATGGGCAAACCAGTTCGCAGTGATGGGCATGAGCTGGAGTCTATGTCTATAGATGTCCACATCTGCCAGTCAAGAGAGGAGTAATGAACAGATTACTGAAACTGTAATTTTGTTCATGTCGTGCCTCTCATGGATTCTAGATGAAGTAGAATAGCAGATTTTGGTTTTCAGAGTATGAAACTATGAGAAAAAAAAAAGCTAGAGAAGAGATTCTGACTAAATATAATTCTGGGAAAGGCAAGGCTATTTTAATATGTTATCCTTATTAACAAATCACACGGAAGTTACAGCAAATGGTAACAGCTGGAACAATTAGATTGCCAATGAATCTGTATTTTTAGGACTTTAGCCTGGTGGACAGATGGAGAGATGATTTTTATGATCATATTGTGTTCTTTGGGAGCATGCTGACTGCTATGGTTTATGTCTAGATACCCCTTCAAAGCCTCATGTGCCCATAGATCGGATCTTGTGAGCATGGTATTCATCCATGTAGATTGGTCCACTGATGAGTTTACAGCTAGTTGTGATGTTGGGAGGAAGTGGCTTACAGAAGGCTTGACCCAGAAGGGTGTATCTCTCTTCCTTTTCCCTTGATCTCTCTCTCTCTCTCTCTGTCTCTCTCTCTCTGTCTTTCTCTCTCTCTCTCTGTCTTTCTCTCTCTCTCTCTTTCGCTCTCTCTCTTTCTGTCTCTCACTCTCTGTCTTTCTGTGCTCCCTGCCACCATACCATGAGCTCTTTCTCCTCTGCAATTTTCCTCTACCATGCCATCCTGCCTTGGAGAACCCAACTATGAACTGAAACCTCAACAAACTATGAGTCAATAAAACTTATCCTCTTCAGAGTTGCAGATGTCAGGCATGGTGTCTCAGAGATGAGAAAGTAACTAAGACAATAACATAGTGACTGCTTATTTCCTGAGAAGCACAGTAATTAGAATGCACACTGCACCTATTCAGAAGTGGGAATTCAGCAGTTTATATAAGGTTATAACTTAGATTTCTTTTCTCTCTCATATTCATCAAAGGTGGTACAGCATTCACTGTGGCTTGGCTGTCACAGAGTTCTATAAACCATGACACATTCTTTGTTTTATTCTCTTTCCATTTTGTTTTATTCTCATTTGTCTCCATTTTTTCTATACCAATCAGCCCTGCCATCACATTTCGTTTGGATATGTACAAGGGGAGGGACACCCAAATCCCAGTTCTTTCTTGCCCTTTTCAGAGTTGTAATTATATATTTATTTGAGGGGTTACTCTATTTATATATGGCCCCCACACCAAATTACGGGTTCCACAAGGCAAGTAACTACGTCTGTGCTTGATCACCACTGAATACCTACTATTTAGCACAATGCCAAACAACTTGTAGAAGGTCAATAAATGTTCCTTGAATAAATGAAATGTACATCAAAACAACAGTCTAATTATGCCTGCAGTATGCCATGGCATAGAAAAGGCAGTTTAGCTCATGGATTTCTTCCTGTGAAGGATTGGTCTACAGGGAGATTATAGTTTCATAACAATGTAAGGAATACTTTTGGTTTTGAGATAAGGAATTTGAAATCAGAGCTGCTTAATTACTTATGCAAGGATCTAAGTAACTCATTGCTGAACCCAGCTAATCAGGAATAGTGATTGAGTCAGTCAAGGCTGGACTTGGCAAAAAAAATCAGGTCAGCTTGGCTTTTAGGCTGGAGTCCACTCATTAGACCTTCATTTTTCTGGCATGACATTAACTGAGAATCAAATCATACAACTTATATTCTGATTGCATAGGCTAAGAAATAAATCTTAATGGTTTGAACAGATAATGATTAGCTGAACCCCAGTTGGAGAAGTTTATTAGAGAAAAAGGAGTTGGAAGTGGAACAAATAACCTCCTCCCTAATCCCTGAAACCAGGCGACCATCAAACTATATGTCTTCAGTGATTAAACTCTACGGGCTATGACATATAAGCCTTCCCCTCTGCCTTAGGCTTCTGCTCTCCACAGTGATTCATATCTAAAGAGATGCTGCTGTTGTGAGGAAAATATGAGCCTCTTTGATGACAGTTGTTGCAATAAGAAAAAAGCATTTTTAGAATTATTGCTATTATCTCATGTGAGAGATGCTGACAGTATCTTTCTATCTTGCCCCCATAATCCCATTAGATTTCACAAACTTTGCAAGGGTAGCCTTGAGGCCATGGCTAAGATAAAGTACTTTCAGGAATGTTTCTTTTCTGCAGAATCATGATTCATGTTTCAGGGGATTTGTAAAAGCATATCCTGTCCACAATTGATAGAAAATCCTAGCAGGATAGCAATAGACTCCAGAAGACATCAAATTCTTTTCTTTTCCCATGTAAATGCATGCAAAGAAAAAGATGTGCAAAAATGAATAAAATACATCAATAGGTAATTAATAAATAAAGAAGTTTCTTGGGACAAGCAACATGAACTTTATTAATTACTCTCTGAACTTGTGCCAGAATCTTCTTGTATATTCTATAGGAGGAATTGTGAGCTATAGTAATTCTGTTCTACTTTTTCCCCTGAAAGAAGCTCCAGTGGGTCAAGTGATTAAACCCTGAACAAGAACTCCACAGAATTTAATAATAAGAGTAAAGATCTGCAAGTAATACAAATAAATACAACTGAGTCTTGGTTATTTGGTAGCTACTGTTATAGTGTTTGTATAATCATCTCTTTACTGAAGCTCCTACTGCCCAAGGTCTCACCACATAGTTAGTTTTTGGGTTTTCCTATGGGAGTTGAAGATGGAAGAAAAACATAAGATCTTTTCTATTTTATTTATTCACTCTTCATCACTTTCCTGTGGAACCCCTACTATGGATGAGGAAGCTAATATGCTGTGAAGGAATGGCTAAAGGAATGACTGAAGCAAGAAAAATACATCTGAGAGCTTTCAGTATAGTAACATTAACAGAAAGTGGCTAAGAATATTATAGTTATCCTATGCTTTGCTGTTATTTAAAACAATAGAAGTGTAGCTGTATGTTGGATTATATTACATGCTTATGAACAAATATAAGAAGAATAAAAGTACCGAAAAAGTTCGGTGGTGATGGTAGTACAAAGACTGTTGATAGTATCAGGGGCGATGGTGGCAGTAAAGGTGGTACTCAGGGTGGCAATGATGGTGGTGACAATGGGAATGACGTGGTTGTGGTCATAGTTACGGTGGTGCTTTGGTGGCAGTTCAAAGGGTAGCTACAAACCAGTGGTGGTGGTGGTGGACACACCTGTAGCAAGGGTGCTTCTGGCAGGGACAGTGATGGTGACCATCACAAAAGTGGTACGGATCATGCTGAGCAGACTTCCTCTTTAGTGACACTTCTCATCATCTGATGAGATTTTTCATGAAATGAAGAGGCATAGTATGGTGGCAAGCAGGAAAGGTGGAGAAAGTCTTGTGACATCCCCAAGGGATGTCCACTGCTGTGTGTACTGCTTCGGGACAAAATTTCGCAGTGAAGTTCTGCTTTGAAGCAAATCTTCTTGTGTCAGACACATCATCGCTCATCAGTAAAAGTTCTAAAATGCTACTTTGTATTACCAAGTACCAAATGGTTTCAACAGATGGATAAAAACTTAACAGTGGGTAAATTTTTACTTAGCACAAAAATGTTCTTCCCTGTAGTATTTGTCGACTGTTTTTTAATTACTAGAAAAAAGGAGCTTTCAAAGTGAGATTAGCTTCATTGCCAATATATTTTAAAGTTCTTACAAAAAAGACATTACCTAAGTTCTTCGTCAGTTCAGAAAGAACAGTGTTTAATCCAAAATGTGCAGACTGATGCCAAGGAAAATGTTCCCAATGGATACTGGAGTTGCATTGGCTCCACATGGTTATTGAACTCAAATATGGAGCACGGTGTATTTCATTCTAGGACAGAACAAAAGACATGTTCCTTGTGTAGTGAAAGTTAGTCCCTCTCTCTGCCTCAGTCTCTTTCTTTCTTATTTTATCAAGAATTTAACATCTGTTTATTTCTAATCTCCATTGACTAATGCAGATTCCCCAAGGAGAAAAAAAAAAAAAAAACCCAATGGAACGATATTTTCTAGCAATTGTCATTTGACTGACTATAATAAAAAGATCAAAGTGTATTTGCTGTCTACTCTCTGTCTCTCCTCTACAGCCCACGGCTGTGTGCTCGAGGTGTTGCTGATGTGTTTCCAACAGTAACATCTGGCTCTCTGGCAGTCTACTCTGCTAATGGTGCGGGCCCATCGGTGGCTCTAGAACTGTTTAGAAAACACTACATGGGTTGGTGGACTATCTAGAGGCCATTAGAGGTTTTCTGTTCATCCTCCTGGGTACAGTTTATCTGTCAGTCACATTTCATTCTGAGGAATTTACTGTACTTGTCTGTCTATTTTAAATGAATAAAGCAACTCCTCATTAAAGATTGGGATTTATATGGTCCAAAGGGAGTATTCCAAGTGCTGAATTTAGGATAGTACAGGAGTTGTGCTACTGGTTGAATTGTTCTTAAAACATTGATTTTTTTTCCCCCTAAGATGGTCTCACAGTATAACACATTCAAGAAAAGGTAAGGTGAAGGCATTTTTTCCAGAGGGTAATGGAGTAGAAGGATGTGTAGAATCACTAATAGAAATGAATATTTTAGAAATTTATGTAAAATTTACAGGGAAATATTTTTTTGGTGGAGAAATACATTGAGATTGAAATCTAGTGAAAGGGAATCAGACAGTATAACAGTGAAAGAGAAAGGATGTTGAGTTGTGAGGCCAGATAGAGGAATTAAAGTATGAAATGGGAGAAGGACTGCTGACTGTAAAACTATGCTGAGTCAAGAGAAACTGCAATGTTGATGGCAACATAAATGTGAGCTTTGAGAAAAGGTGTAGAGAAAGTGAAATTTTGGTTTCAAATAAAATGTTATGACATAGGAAAGAGATACCTGAAATATTGAAAAAGGTATTGTAACAGGAAAACACTTTATGGGAAAATAAGAAGAGAGTTTTATCAAATAAGAAATAGGCAAGTGCAAATGAACATTAATGAATTAAATTGGACGTTAAAATAAAGTGAATCACAAAAGTTTCTTCAAAGATCAATTCAAATCTTGATTTTGAGAACATAATCTACAACAATAATATCGGAGTTTGCATTTTTTTCACTTGGGTGAGTGGTCTTCCCCCTAGTTCAGTGGCCAAAGAGGACATCCACGTGGAAATACAGTATAGCTGTCTTATTCACAGTTCATTTTTTTTTCTGTGGTTTCAGCTACCTACTGTCAGTCACGATCTGAAAATATTAAATGGCAAAATTCCAAGAATAAATAATTCTTAAGTCTTAAATTGTAGTCATCTAAGTAGCATGGTGAAATGTTGCATTATTGAACTCTATCTTCCCTGGAATATGACTCACACTTTATCTAGCATATCCACCCCATACATACTACTTACCCATTAGTAACTTAGTAGTAACTGCTGTGGTATGAATATTATTGTCCCCATCAAAGCTCCTGTTAAGGGTTGGTGCCTGAAGTAATGGTATTGACAGATTGTGATTCCTTTAAGAGGAAATTTGGATCATGAGACAAGCCTTGGAAGGAATTAATGCTCATCTTGCAAGAATAGATAATGTAACCAATGGGAATCCTTGCCAGATGCTGATTCCATTCTTTTTTAATTATACAGCCTTCAAAATTATTTGCCAAACAAACCTCTTTCCTCTATACACCACCCAGCATCAGGTATTTTGTTATAGTAACACAAAATATAGTTACTTTTATTATCAGATCAACTGGCATGGTATCTCAATGCTTGTGTTCAAATAACCTTCATTTTACCTAAAAATGGCCCAGAGGAGCAAGTATCATGATGATGGCAATTTGCACATGTCAAGGAAAAGCGATGAAGTGCTTCCTTTAAAGGAAAAAAAAAATAAATATTCTTAATTAGGAAAGAAAAAATTATAGATGAGTATATTCATATAACTTGTACTACAGAATATTTTTATAGTTATTATATGTTCTATGTCTTATTTATAAATGAAGCTTTATCATAGGTATGTGTTTGTAGGATAAATGTAATGTACATATTGTGTTTGGAAGTATTTGTAGTTTTAGGCCTTCACTGAGTGTCTCAAAATATATCTTCTGCCTATAAGAGGGAAATACTGTGAACGTTTTCTTGGGATTATATGGAAATGGAAAAAAAAAGCAATGCTAAAATTACAATACAGTTTAATTCATGTATAGCTTTATGACACTGATACTCATTTTCATCATAATAGCAAATATTTATATGTAGTCTGTTGTATTCCAAGTACTGTTCCAGGAAGTTTTAATGCTTTAACTCATTTGATCCTCATCAACAAACTACAGGGGTAGAAGTTATTTTTTTTCTCCCATTTTTTGAATGATGAAACTGAGACAAGGAAAGATTGAGTAATTTATCCAACATACAAAGATAATATATGGTAGAGTTGAGATTTCAGCTTGGTCAGTTCATCTTTAGGGTATGTATCTTAATATACCCTAAAGAATTACACCCTCTACCTCCTGTGACAGCCACACTAGGCAGACGAAAGAAACCCCTCACTTCCAAGGACTTCTGATCCATGTTTAGTCCCAGACCCGCTACCAGAGAGAGACTGTGTGGTCAGTTGGTGGTCCTTCTGACTTAGGGAGAATGAGTAGATGGAAATGATGACATGTTCATGTAGAAATCCCTGTTACTCTGTATGGACATAAAATGAGACAAATATGTTTATTTACATGCAAAGCAAGTAATGCAATGGAACTTTTCAGGTTGCAGGCATAAAGCTACAACCATTACTGTCTTCCCTGCTCTCAGAAGATGTTATTCAGTTGGGCATAAAGTGGGAATGCAGCTTGAATGGAACATTAGGGCTATAGATTTTGATGTGGTATACAGAGGAAACACTGCTCTGTCAAAGCTTCTTTTTTTTATTTTAAAGACAGTAAAGTCCAACAGAACATAAAAGAACAAAGTCAATCAAAACAAAGCAGTAGAACTGGTACAGAACTTCGAAGAAAGATAATGTGAATACAATAGCTACTATAGTATATCTTGTTATCTTCAGAATAGCTGACCATTCCAACAGGTAGGGTAGAATTGTACCAAAAACAAAACAGAATAAAACCAATAAAAACAGAATACAAAATAAAGCAAAAAAAATATATAATAATACTAATGATCAGAGTAAAGCAAAACAGTGAGACAAGACAGAAGAGAATCTCCCATATTGGCTACATTGCCAACTGTCATCTTCCAAATAGATGCTCAGGTTGCTGACCAGAGGCCTGCAAAATCTATGAAACAATACTAGCATTTAGTTGCTTAATGTTCCTTAGTTGTTATCAATTAAGCCAGACCTCTGAACCAGTGGGTTGGGTCACGGAAGGGCCCATTCTCATTCTCCTCCAGGGGTCCTTGTGTCTGTCAAAGCTTCTAATAAAGCTTGCTAATGTCAAGAAATCTGTGACTCTGCCACCAGCTGCCTCAGTAAAACCATTAGTGCTTCATTTATTAATTGACTAAATAATTATTAAAACCTTCCAACAAATGACTAAATCTGTTTTGTCAATTACTTGTTTATCAAATGGTTGAAATACCTGAGCTAAGGAAAGAGGGTGCTTAGTGGACATAATTGGTAAGTCCTTTGAAACTTTCAGATAACAATCTTGATAGAAGTGCAAAGTATTATTCTCATTTACAATCCAGCGAGATTTAACAAAAGGTCTCAGCATCATAAACCTGCAGACAGAAAGCGTTCCAGGGGGAAAATAGAGGCTTGCTTGTAAGCCAGCTGTGCAGAGGGCTGGACTCCAGCTTCCCATCATGGGTGTGCAGCCTAGAGAATGTTGGCTGCCTCCGAGGCCAGCCGGCACACACAGGGACTGTGCTCCTGGAAATCCTGACTTGTCTGTTTGGGACTCCAGTGAATAGAATTTTGCTTAACAGAGGAGCAATCGCACCAGCCAGATTTCAGTCAAGCTGTGTTTTAGAGGATTGCTAATTTCAGCATGTGTCTGATGGGGCTGTCAAATGGGGCTGATAATTCCTGCCTCCTAGGGCTGTTGGGCGTCTTCTGTTAAGTAATTGATATGCAGCAGTTACTGCAAAGCTCAGCCCAAACTGAGAACCCATTAACTAGACTATGTCAAATTTCTCTTCCCAAAATATCATACCCTTGATGCCTCCTTCATCTTCCAGTACATCTCTTCATCAGTGTGCAAGATTGAGTGTGACACAAAATCCAGATTCACTCCTATGAAATTGACAGCACATGTCAGAGACAAGTTGACCTCTGCACATGCATTGCTTACGTGACAGCAGTGCTGATGGGTTCTTACCACACTCACTCTGAAACTGGAGCCAGAGCAGCCTACAATTTTGGAAAGGCAGTGGACCTCAGAAATGCCTTCATACTCCAGTGGCATCCACACTGGGCAGACAAGAGAAACCTCTCCCTTCCAAGGACTTCTGATCCATGTTTAGACTCATGACCAAACCTTGTATCAATGCCAGAGAGAGATGATGTGGCCAGTTGGTGGCCCTCCTGCTGTTTGCTGATGAGCAGAGGCACCACCTGGTGTTTCGCAGAATTTGCTGGCACTGACTGTGGCCAGTCTGGTTTAGAGGGCAAGCTCAGAAAAGCTCCCAAGTTTCAGTCATAACACCATGGAACCATCTTCTAGGGTTAGGATTAGCTAGACTTTGTGGTTCCTAAATTCTGTTTATGCCAGTGATGTAAGGAGAAAGCAATGCTTTTCTCTTTTGTTCTCCTATTAAAATTTCACCAACATGCAGTTAGTTCTTCATAAAGGGGGTGACACAGAACTCCTGGAAAACTCAGTGTAGCTTGTATAATTTAAATAACAACAATCTCCCATATAACATGAGGCAAAAGTTGGAAGCAAAACATAAAGTTGATTCTTTGGCAAAGGCTCTTGGTCAAGAACCAATGAGCAGTCCAAATTCTGGCTTATTAAAACGACAGTTTAAACTTCATCTAATACCACTTCAGTTAGTAATCCCGTCCTGGAAGTTTCCTTAATGCCTTGAGCATGGGCACTATTCATTCCTGGTTCAAAATATTGGTTGCAGAGCTCAAAATGAAGTATGTATTATTGCTTTGTTGATAAGGTGGCATGTTCTAGAATTACCCACCCAAAGACCCAGTATTGATAAAAAGGAATTAGACTTACTGCTTGAAGGAAAGATCAGGCCCCCCCTCCACTTGATGAAATGAAGAATAACAGCTCTATGTTTTTAGCATTTCCAAAAGAAAGCATCTGTCTATAACCCTATCTGGATGAGGACCAGCAGGTTCTGGGAAGAATATTAACCTGAATTTGTTGCAGTCTTGTTTCCCAAACTGCTTTATGAACACTTCCCCATATGTGCTGCCAAAGCCTTGCATTTAATGAATCACCCAAATCTTTTTCCCATATATCCTGTGTGGCTGCTGACAATGGGGCACATGTTCCTGATATTGGAGGAGAAATGAGAACAATACCTACACTGCCAGGAAAAATTGCCTCTAAGATAATCCTATTAGAACATTTGTATTGATTTTTTTAAAAAAATACTGTTATATTTTAGAAATTATTATTGCCCACAGTGTCTGGTAATTTCCTGGGAAGCATATCATCTATTTGATACCTGGTTATTATTTTGATTAAGCCAAAAAGTGTGCAAACCATTACTTAATAAGCTGTCCAATCTTTCTGTCACAAGTTTTGTCATTTTTTAAAAATTTTTTTACCGCATCTTGTGAAGACTTTAACATGAAAGAGTAGGGTTGAGAGTACAGGTTCAGAATCAAATATATTGAATTTTATTTTTGAGTTCTGCTTCCAGATAATTATATGAACAGGAAAAATTACTTAATGTCTTAGAAGCTCTTGTTTCCCCATCTATAACACAGAGCATGACAATTATCTCTGCCTCCTTTGTCTACTGTAGAAATAAAATAATGTAATAGACACTACGTTTTTAGCCTAGTGCTTGTCTCATGACTCATATAAGCTATTGTATTAGTATTATGTTGTTATTTAGTTAATCCCTAGTGAAGAACCACTGATCTCTGAGAAATTCAAGAAGGAAATGAGGCTGCAGGAACCAAACCAAACCAAACCAAAGCAGAACAAAACAACTTTTCATTAAAGTTTTAACAACCAAGTGTGTTGTTCTGGGTTTTCTCTGTGATACGCGAAAATGTCATCAATGCTACTAAAGGCTGCCAGAGTTTGTCTTAACAGCAAGTTTTCAAGTCCTTTCCAGTTCCTGAGTTTACTGCCTTCCCACCTTCCTGTTAGTGATCAGTACCTTTGTGTATTTTGCTTTGCCCCCACTTCAAGACAATTTAATTATCTACTAGCAAAGATACCCATTGATTATGCCAAATCATGAATTTTCTGCCTACCTAATGCTCAGGTGCAAGGTGTAAAGATTTTCCAAAGAAGAGATCTGGTAGAGAATTTGACCCAATCTGCTGTGATTGATCTTGGGGCTAAAGAGAGGGGCACCATGGCCCCTATTCCACTCTCAACTCCTATACTTTTATGATTTTTTTTCACTTCAAATCTATTATTTCTCTAAGCAATGAATGTATCCTTTCAACACCCTTGAAGGTACACATAGGAGCTGATATGGTCATAATATTTGTGCTGAGCCCAAATTCCTATGTGGAAACTTTATCCCTAAAATGTTGATATTAAGAAGTAGGGTCTTTTGAAGGGGATTAGATCATGAGGGAAGAGCACCTATGAATGGACTGGTGCCCTTGTAAAAGATCTACAGGGCAAAAATTTAACTCAGGCCTTCCACCATGTAAAGAAGCAGGGAGCAGCCACTACCTTTCTCAGCCTCCAGAATTGCGAGAAACAAATTTCGGTTTTTGTACAAGCAACACATCTTACAGAATTTTGTATGGGAACTCAAAGGAATTAAGACTGCATTCTTATATCAAACTAACAAAGCTACTTATCCATTTAGCATTTTCTTTCAATCAATCATAGAAATTGCTATTACAAACAATGTTATCCCTCTAAAAATTTTAATGTTAGGAACCCCATTCTTCAATGACTATCTCCAGTATTTCCATAATTAATGTACACAGATTAACCACAAATCCAATAACAAATTCCTCAGCCCTACCAGAACTTGCAGTCCATGGACCTTAACAGTCTGTGCATTGTCCATCAACTACCCTTTCTTGCTGTTTTCAGATTGCATTTCTTGCTTTTAACAGAAGAAATCTTCTCTTTGTGACAATCTGATCTGGTTGCAACAATGCACAGACCTGTCCTTCAAAATACGGTGGCAGAAAAAGTGAGAACTTTGCTGACTGTCTCCTTAAAATTTCTGGTCACACCATTGTTTTATTTTTTATTGGCTTTATTCTGAACTATTTTGTTTTATTATATTAGGCCCGATGATATGGGCAGTTATTTTAAAGACAACAAGAGGTATTCTAAGGGGAAAGGAGGAAAGAATGAAGGGAAAAGGAAAAAGACATAAATTTATAAATAGTTAAAAGATATAAGATTATAAGATAGTTAAAACAACTATATTACTAAGTGCATTAGCTATTGAAAAAGAACAGTTAATACTCATATGATTAGGTCAATTTTACATGTCTGTATCTGTTAATCTGAACAACCCCTTTGAAGATAATGATATGCAATATTACAACTATTGTCACATTCCAACCATCTCACTTTGTAAACCTATAATGATATCGTATCAGATTTGTTGTTGTTGTTTGTCTCTTTTGCTTTTTGTTTCTCTTTTCTGTGTCCATTTTCTCTTAAATAAAACAAACAAACAAACAAACAAAAAATTTCTGGTCACAAATGTTAGCCTCAGCTACACAGAGAGCCTTTTGACCATGAGGACCAGCCCCTGGGTTTTTCCAATGTCAACTCCCTCTCTTTTCCTTCACATCAGTCTAAGGGACTCCTGTGTATCCCTTGAACATAACAAGAATTTTCCTGTTCTGGGAATTTTGCTGCTGTTTCTTCTATCTGGAAATGTGTTAATCAAACCCCCTCCCCCATTTTATTTATGTCCCTTTCTAAGTGCCAGAGAATTCCAGTTCGACGAATTCATCTCAAATAATCACTCCTGGCCACTTGATATTCCTTTACTTTGTATTTTAAAATCTACTTTAAAGTTTTTGTTGTCCCTCTTCCTTGGTAAAAGTGTTCTATGAGAACAATGCTATATTTTGTTCATTGCTCTTCTTCCACTTTTTGTGTGGTATGTACTACATGTTAAAAATATTTGATGTAGACCCAGATGACTGAATGACATTCCTGGAGTCATGGCAGCTCAAGTCATGACATTCATAGTTTCAAAGTTAGATCTCTGGAAGTACAAGTAATTACAATTCACAAGAGAAAACTGTTGAGAGCTGTAATTTGCTTAACTCACTTCCACATCCTTTCATGTATAAAATGGGAAACCAACACCATCTGCTTGTATTTTATGCACAGTTATGAAAGGATGTCTGAGAATTTGTTTGAGACAGTATGAGAAAAGCAAATACTACATTTTTCAAACGTTTTTAATACCTCAACTAACCTGCAGGCATAGTTATTCTGATTTTTTAAAAGTTTTTTTTACTTTTTCTAATCCTTTTTCTTTATCTTAGAAATAATCCTTAACACCTTTTTCTCCTATTATCTGTAAACCCACACAGAAAAATCTGGATGTAAAAGCATTGTATATCACTTATATCATGCTCAAAGAATTATTCTTTGGTTATTTTTTCCACTCAAAATGTAAGGTGACTTCTTATATCAGCTCATATATAGATAGATGATAGAATCGGTATAGGTATCTGTCTTGTTTGGTTTAATAGCTACTTGGTGTAGTATTTCACAGAGTGACTATATCATTACTCCCTAGAGAACTACAGATAAATTTTTCAGATGATGATCTTTACTTTCTTGCTTACATGTTAGATCTTTTCTGTAAGATTAACTGCATAGGGGCAAGGAAGCAGTAGTGAAGGATGAGAGCCCTAGCTTTTCCTTGGCGGGCTCTTCTGACATGGAGCTAGCTAAGATTTGGTTCTTTACTTAAAAAGCTCACATGCCCTTAAGGAAGGAGGCACTTAAGCAAATAATTATAATAAAAAGCAGTAAGTTCTATGATGAAATTCCATTCCAAAGTATCTTGAATCCCAGTGGAGGAAGACATTCTATCTGCTTTGTTAGATTTGAGAAATTTTCAGAAAAATGACATTTAGTCTGCACATGATGGATGGACAATGAGGTGGAGTAGGATGAAAAGGAAGAGGCACTGGGATACATGGGAGTATATAAGAAAAGAAAAATAATTTATTGATATTCACAATTTGAGCACATGATTAAGGAATTACTGAGGTTCTTCCTTGTGTGCCATTGAGGTCAACTATAAGAAAGGAAAAAGAGGGAAAGGGTAAGTGAGAGAAGGAGAGGAACAAAAAGGGGAAAAAAAAGAGAGGGAGAGAGTAGGAAAAAGAGAGAGAAAGAAAGTGTGTGTAGGAAGCAGCTGAAGCTAGAGATCAGTCACACTTATGGGGCTAAAGCAAGGCCAGCCATGAGAATACAGCTAGCCCAAAGTGAGCCAGATAAACAAAACGTTTCAGGTCTCAGAAGGCAAGGGGCCCAGGCCAGCCAGGAAAACAAGTTGTTAGGCAGCAGGGTTAAAATTGGCATCCTCCTCCTGAGTGTATAAATAAATGTGCTTCAGTGGCTTAGCAGTTCTTTTTCTCCCATGGGGTGAGAGGGCTCCACCTGACCTCAGCTTTCATCTCTTTCCTTTATTTTTCTGTCCTCTCACTGTTTTTCCCCTTGGGAACATAGAAAAAGCTGTGCAGGTATGCAGTAAGACAGATAGAACTGCTTTTGCTATTCTAGGTCTCTTCTGTTTGCTAATGAATTTTAGGAATGTTTTCTGTAGTTCTGTGAGGTATGCTAATGGTATTTTGATTGGTATTGCATTATATCTGTATAACAGTTTTGGGAGTATGGCTATTTTCACTATGTTGGTTCTTCCTATCCATGAGCATGGGATGTCTTTCCATTTTCTAATATCCTCTTCAATATCCTTTATCTGAGTACTCTAATTTTCACTGTATAGATTATTTACTTTCTTTGTTAGATTGATTCCTAAGTATTTCATTTTTTTGGGGGGTGGTATCGTGAAGGGTGTGGTTTCCCTAATTTCTCTGTCAGTGAGTTTGTTGTTTGTGCACAGGAATGTCATTGATTTTTCTGAGTGTTGATTCTGTATCCAGCTACACGATTGAATTTGCTTATTAAATCTCAAAGTCTTTTGTGGGGGTTTGGGGTCTTTTATGTAGAGTGTCTTGCCATTTATGAATAATGATAATTTAACTTCTTCCTTTCCTATCCTTTTTCCTTTTATTTCTCTTTTGTCTACTTGTTCTAGCTAATATTTCCAGAACTATATTGAATAGGAGTGGTGATAGTGAACATCCTTGTCTTATTCCTGATTTTGGAGTGAAAGTTTTCAGTTTTTGTCCATTAAGTATGATGCTGGCTATTGGTTTGTCATAAACGGCTTTTATCATATTGAGGTTAAAAAACCATCTACTTCAATTTTATGTAGGGTTTTTATCATGAGTGAGTGTTAGAAAGTGAAAAACAAGCAGAAAAGGCAATATAGAAAATAATCTCTCAGGTACAAAAAGAAATGATGCTTAAAATCCAAGAAAATAGAGAAGATACTAAGCTCATCTATACTTTTGTGAGTGTCTTCTCTATTTTCTTGGATTTTAAGCATCATTTCTTTTTGTACCTGAGAGATTATTTTCTATATTGCCTTTTCTGCTTGTTTTTTCACTTCTGTTGCTCTCATTTTAGAAAGTTCCTGTGAGTGACTTCCAGTTTAGTTTATCTCATTGTGTGCTAGGCTTGCTCTGGGTGGGCTGGGTTCCTGGGTTGCATTTTGCTTCTGCCTCTTGTCATTTTCTATTTTCTCTTTTTTATTTTATTTTGTTTTTTATGCTGATACTTGCTGATTTCTTATGATGGATAGATTTATTGAGGTTTCCCAGAAGATGTCTGTTCTTCAGAGATGTCCTCTAGTTGTAGGCGATTCCTTACAACTATTCCAAGAACCAACCTTTCATTTTGTAGAGGATGCAAAGTTATTATTTGACTCACCATTCAATCATTTGGTACTCGGCTGTGGTGATGATTATTATTCCAGGCAATCACAGTGTTACTATAACCAGAAAAACTGTTTATAACATGTATGACATCCTGGCTAAAGCAATATTGTTTGTAACAATAATAGTTTCAAGTACAGTTTAACTACCGACAAACTATGGTAACTATTAACCTGGTACCTCTGAATACAGGAGCAAACTCTAAAGCTATGTAACAAAATCAAACATATACCATGTATTTGTATGTAGTGATTTTACCCTCAGTGGAGTGATTTTGCCCTTTTGTGGGGGTGTGGGGGAATTAAGATGTGTAGGGGACCAGATAAAGTGATGAATGAGACCAAATATAGTAGAGTTAAGGCTGGAGATCAAAGAATGATCATCCATGTTTTGGAAACCTGGAGGACACAGGAAGGAAAGAATGAAATTGAATGTGAAGCAGTAATGAGAAAGGGAAGACACAATGTTTACTCATTTTAAGTTTATATTCAATAAGTCGTTGAGAAAAAAAAAGAGGATCAATAGAAGACAATGAAAAAGAAAGGTGCAGTGAAAAAAAGAAGGAAGAAAGAGAAGAACAAAAGAGAGTGAAAGAAGAAAAGAAAGAAATAGAGAGACCAGGGAAAGATCAGCGAGGAAGAGAAAAGAAACCCAAAACAAAAATAACCACAAAATACAAAATAAAATAAGAGGATATCCAGCCAGACAGCAAAGGGATAGCCAATTGGACAAACAAGACAGAACAAAAGTAGTAAAATACCTCTGGTGTTTACAGTTCTGTGATGGTGTCCATGTCAGATCCCAGAAATGTGCTGTGTATCAAGTTGATCTTGGCCTCTGGCTGTGGGGGCCGGGACTGGTCTTCTGTTGGTGGGGTTCTCCAGAGTCCAACTGCTGGCTCCTTGCTGCTACTTCAGACAATTCCATGTTGCTGGCTCCCAGTTTACCTGACCTCCAAAGGCATGTGTGCCCACACAATCAAGCCAGCTTTCTGGGGTCTCCAAAGTTAACAGTCTGGATAAAAAGATGAAGAAAGGTCAGTAGCTATCAACTTTGAAGTTCTGTGCTGGACAGGAACAGTTAGGATTCAGAAGTAAGGGGCCACCTGTCTGTAGAGTATTTCTATGGTAATCCAGACCTATGTCCAAAAGAAGGGCCTAACCCAACTCCTGCAATTTCCTCACACAGACTGCCTGTTTCCTTCCTCCAGTTTCCTTGGTGTTCTCTTTGGGGCTGACAAATATATATTTTTTACAGCACCTTTCTTCACTCTCAGCTTCCATCCCAGAGCAACTGATATTGTTTTTGCTTTTATTCCTATGACTGCACATAGGAGGATGCCAATCAGTGAACAGATGTCTCTACAGATGGAGAGTAATAACAGCCCATCACCCTCTCGTTTCTGTTTGCACCCACGAAGGTTTATCTTAGCAACGGCACTGTTGACAATGAAGCAAAAGGATAGTGGTATAAGAATTTAATAAGTAGAGAAAAAATCAGTCACTATCTCTTTCCTAAATAGTCCTGTTAATTAAGAAAAGAGACTCTTCTTGGCATAAATGTTTTAGCCTATTCTGAAGTTTCTGCTTCTTCCCAGATAGTAGTAATCATTAGTAATTACATTTCCAGTTCCTTGTTTGTATAAACAGTACAGAGAATGCAAGTAACAGAGCTAATACTTTAACTGGGACTGAATAAGTGTGACTACCTCAGTTTGGTTTGTGCAGGACTTCCCAGGTCTATCACAATGAATTCTGTGCCCATAAAACCTTCCAGCAGGTGACAAACCAAGATGGTTGGTTGCCCTAACCTGGATGGTTTTCACACCTACCTTGGAATATGCTCTTCATGCAGACTTAAACAAAATCACCATTTATATATCTCTCCTTTCTAAAAACTACTTAAATAACTTAAATAGGTATTTTTAAAAGAACACTTTGAGCACTTATTTTACTTCCATTTGCAAATAGCAAAAGAAACTGAAGTTTAGGAACATTAGGTATTTTTACCCAAAGCCCAGGTTATAATGACTAAACACAAGTTTTGAGTCCAGTCAGACTAACTCTGTTTGTTCTGCTATTACAACATGCTGTCTTTCTGGTAGCAGGGTCCTTTTTGATGAGAACCATCACAGGCAAGTCATACCCGTAGTCACTGTAATGTATACTTTAACCCTGCCTTCCTGGGAAAGCCAATCTCACCAGGGACGAGGCCTGTGGTCTTATAGGAATTTTGGTATGGGAGTTCTCCACTAATGATTGACCATTTCCTTACCTTCCTATGTATCCTTGCACCTAAGGCAAACTGTGTTTAACATTTTTCCTCACACTACTCAGCTCATTTATGGGATCAGAATAGAATCGGCATGATTCACTCTAATAGTATTCACAACCCCCTCCACTGCCTCTTTAACAAGCCCAAATGAACATTCCACACTCACTGTGGTTTTGATTATTCTATTTGTGCTCAGTCCCACTGACCCACATAGACTGCTAGCAGCATCCATGTCACATGGTTCATTATGTAATTGAATTTAGTGTTCATGATATTTGGAGCCAGGAAAATAACATTCCTTGTGGTGAGCCAGATGAAGCTATTCTTCTAGTACAAAGTGGAGAAATTGATGAATCTGAAGACAGGACTTTAAAAAACTTTTTTTGATTAAGAAAGATCATGGCTTCTTGGGGACATGGCCTTGAGCCAGGGGTTATTGTTGTGAAATATTTGAAAGGATGAAGATACTTGGATGAAGAACTCCATAGTGTTTGCAATGTGTCCTCCACTGGCTCACAGAATATCTCTGGTTCCAGAAAAAGAAAAATGATAATTTAAAAATATAATCTCTAAGGCCCAGGAAAATACATTAACCATGTGCCATATCACATGGGCTGGTATATCAAATTCTGAGCTCCTAAAAAGCTAGAAACATCAAGACCATTAGAGACTTGGTAGTGGTAACATCAGGGAAAATGAGAGGGCATATTTTTAGTTTGGGTTGATAGAGCTCTAAGAGAACTAGGCAAGTGGTTTACATAAATGCTAAATAGTAATACCTTTTCTGCAAATAGAATATAAATATAATGATATGTATTTTGTTCAAGCAGCTGTGCTAGGCTGTATGTTGAAAATCCATTAAAGCAAGATGTGTTCCCTCAGTTTTACTAAGAGTCATAAATCTAAAGTAAGAATCTCTGTAGTGGATATGGATTTATACATTGCAAGAGAATTGGATACAAAGGGGTTCTTTTGAAGGACGTGAACCACAAAATGTAAAATCAGGAAATTGTCTGAATCTTCATAAAGTCATCAGAACAAAGTTTTAAGGTTTAAATCAAATTGACAATTAAATTTCCACTGGGCCACATTCATGAAAGGAAAATCAGCACAGACGATGGTAAAGAAAGTGACTGCTTGAACATCACATATAATGTTACAGAAAGAGTCATAATAAGACCCAGTGTGAATGCACGGGGGAAACCACTTTTTATAAGAGTAGTAAATTGCACTTTGGTGGACAGAGCAAAACATAAAATAAATCCCCTTGTTAAACTCCTTTAAACTAATAAACAGGATGTGTGGTGCATGGTACTGTGAAAGCAGGCAAGTATCCAGTGAAAATAGAAGGGAGGAAATACTGCCCACATGAAATGAAATACAAGCATCTGGCTTGTTGGAAGTAATGTGTTACTCATATCTGAACCTAAGCTGTGATGGCCAGTATTGAGTATTTTCTGTCATTATACCAGTGACACATGAAATACAGTAAATGAAGTGCTAACAAAATGTGGAGAGAATACACCTGAGAAATAAGTTCTAATACGAAAGGTGTGCGTGATAGTCTGAAAGAAAATAGATACGATAATATACCTGTCACAAATCCTATAATACTTGCTGCTCTTTAAAAGCACCCTCATGAAGAATTTTACTTTTTTTTTTTATTTTTTATTTTTTTATTTTTTTGCGGCACTGGGGGTTGAACTCACAACCTCGCGCCTGCCAGGACAGGCGCTTAAGGCACTGAACCAAACTCCCAGCCCTGGTTTTTTGATGGAAGGGTTGCACTACGTAGCTCAGGCCGGCCTTGCGCTCGTGTTGTAGCCCAAGCCGGCCTTGAACTCACAACGCTCCACCTACCTCAGCCTCCCGAGTGCTGGGAAGAGTTTTACTTTTTAAAAAACCATTCTCAGTTCCAGTGAATAACATGAGCAGCTGGGAAAATTTTTAAATATAATAAATCAAAATTACTTAGTGCATTGAAGAATGTAAGGTATTTTTAAAAAATTATTTAAAGAATGGTTTCAATCCACCATTTCAGTTTGAGCATCTGAAATAAACTGTAAAGAAATCCCTTTAGCATTTTTGGTTTCCATTTTAAGAAACGGTGTATACTTTATTTATAACTTATGGCATCTTCAGTGTTAAGCATAGTACATATACACCATGGAGTACTATTTAGCTATGAGAAAATGAAATCCTGTCCTTGTGGCAATGTGAATGGAACTGGAGAGTATTATGCCAAGTGACATGCCAAGTATTATGCCAGGCACAGGAAAAAAACATGATATCACTCATATATGAATTCAAAAATGTTGATTTCATAGAAATAGAGTGTAGAAAATTGGCCACCAGAGGCAGGAGAGACTAAGATGGAAGGGAAAATGAGAAAGAATGATCAACACATGCTGTTTTAATCACTTTTCAACACTATAACAAAATAACTGAGATAATCAACTTGAAAAGTGGAAAGGTTTACTTTGGCTCATACTTTCGGAGGTTTTAGTCCATGGTAAGATGGTCCGATTACTTTTGTGCCTGTGGCAAGGCAGTGCACATGGTGGGTGTGTATGGTGGAGCAGCATGCAGAGCTGCTCTCTTCTTGGTGGCTGAGAAGAAAAGAGACATAACGAGAGAGGACTGAGTTCCATACTTCCCTTCAAAGGCCTGTCTCAGTGACCTAATTTCCCTCTTCTAGGTTGTATCTCTTACTACCTCCCAATGGCACCATGGGCTGAAAATAAACCTTCAACATACAGACCCTTATGACTGTAGTTAACAACAGTATTGTACTACACATTTCAGAAAACTAGAAGAAATTATTTGGAAAGTTTTTGCCATAAGGAATGATAAATATTTGAGAAGAAATATGTTTAACCTGATTGAAACATGAAGAAGAAGAAGAAGAAGGAGGAGGAGGAGGAGAAGAAGAACATGAGGAAGAGAAAAAGGAAGAGGAGAAAGAGGAAGAGGAGGAGGAGGAGGAGGAGGAGGAGGAGGAGGAAGCAACTCAGTCAAATCTTCCTTGGTCAAAAAGATGTTTAAAAATCCTACTTTCTGACCATGGTGGAAACACAGTTAAGAGCAGGATAAAGAAAAAAGTGGAATATATCAGAGCTTAGAGCCTGGAACCCCCAGTTATCAGCTATGTCTTTGATAAGGTCCTTAACTTCTGAGTCTTGTTTCTTCCCATGTAAAGTGGAGATAATGCCCCCAGCTTTCACGTTTGTAGTGGTTTGTTGTGTTAGTCGATAAGCTGGCCACTGATGGAGTTCTGGCAGGTCTGGCAGTTATGACCACCAGTTGGCTCGGAGGGACCACACTCCATATCACTATGTAAACTGTGTTCTTTGTGTACCTTAGTGCTCATGATATCCCTGGGGGCCTGTTGTGCTTCAGCTTGTGCTTCTCCTCAGTTTATCTAGCTTTCCTACTCTCATTTACTGCCTTTGTTAATGCTCCAGTGTGGAAGCGCTGGAGGAAGACGTAGTGATTTTGGGACCCAGATCCGTGTCTGTGGACAAACCATTCTTTGCTCTCAGCACAGCATTAAGGCATTATCACCATGTACTCTACGCTCATGGGGAAGATCATGACTTAAACCAGACACTTGCATCCTAAAAAATGAATTGTAAGAGAGATGTGTGGGAGGAGCAGCACGGTAACAGTAGTACCTTTCAATCTGTGCTAAGAGGTACCAACATGTATTTGTCAAATAAAGATGGATTGGATTCTTATTTATTTTCACCATGGCAAAGGTTAGAGCTTCTGAAAAGAAGAAAAGTATGGCCTTTGCCAGAACAGAGTTTATAATGTAGTGGAGAAAAGATTTTAAGAGACAAAAAATCATCCAAATACATTATAGCACAAGAAAAATGTTGATAGAAAACATGTTTCTCTTTGGAAGATAGCTGCTGATATTTAGGAAACGTTTTTAATTATTATTATTATATTTTTTTTTGATACGGGGATTGAACTCACAACCTTGTGCTTGCCAGTCAGGCACTCATGCCACTGAGCTAAATCCCCGGCCCCTTCTTAATGATTTTTATGACTGCCAAAGAGGAAATACATAACATGATTAAAAATAAACTACATAGACCCTAAATTAGAAACAAATTGCCATATTAAAGTCAGAAAATTTTTGAATTGATAGGACAGATTAGAAAACAGCAGTTTAGGCACTTGAAAGTGAAGCAGAGAAGGAGAGAGACATTCAATAGTAATGTGCTGGGGAAAAATTAACTGGTCCAAGATTATACAGCACATCACACAGAATGCTGGGAAAGGATCTAATCATCACAGCATAAACTTACTTTTTCAAATCATGATCTAAATATAGTAACAGTCCAGATAACTGAAGGTATCACCTTAGTATAACCAATTTTGGCTAAATATTTGAACTTCGTTTCAGCCTTAATGCATGTTACTTTGTTTCCTATTTGGTAGTCAGTTATTACTGTGATAGGTTTCAGTTGGCTTTCTCTGAAAATGTCTATCCCTCTAAGTTGCCACTTGCATGGATATAACTTTTTTTTTTTTTTTTTTTTTTTTTTTGCGGCACTGGGGATCAAACTCACAGACTCGCACCTGCCAGACAGGAGCTTAAGCCACTGAGCCAAACTCCTGGCCCTAGTTTTTTGAGACAGCGTCACACTATGAAGCTCCTGTTGTAGCCCAAGCCTGCCTCGAACTCACAATGCTCTGCCTACCTCAGCCTCCCGAGTGCTGGGATTAAAGGTGTGCGCCACCACGCCTGGCTTGGATATAACTTTCATTTGATCTCCAGTATACCAGGGAATGGTATTTTCTCTTCAGGTATTTCAACTTTGCTCATGTTGAATACCAGGCCCATTACCTTTCGTAAGTGCATACCTCTGTGCTTTTAGTGAAATCATTCCTTTGCTATTTTGGAAAGAGCCTATCTTTCTTGATTCAACCTTACATGACTATCCCCTACCCCATAATCTTTTAATCTGGCTCAAAAATTCTTATTAAGTTCTTACTAATTGAGGAAATGTAATTTTTCTGTTATCAAGGTGCTATTACTTATACATAATTACTGTGAATCCAAAAGAAATGAAATATTAGTCTTTGGCACTTTCAATATTTCCAAAGATTTGTGCCAAGGGCTAGCATGCCCAGATTTTAGAGTCTAGAAGACTATGTTAAGAGATTTGGCACTTATCCTTAAACTTCTGAGATGACATTGAAAATTTTAATCATGGCAAACTCGAATGTATTACAGGGAAGAAAGAATGTCAGTAAGAAACATCATGGTGATCAGTTAGAAGGCAGTTTCCATAGATTTTGAAGTCTGTGTCTTCAATTTTCAATATTTCTGCCAGTGTTTTGAACTGGAACAGTGCAGAGAAGTTGAAAAATTTGAACTGTAACAGAAGGATTAATGCATAGTTTGAAATTGGAAGCCGGGCATGGTGGTGCATGCATATAATCCTAACACTCAGGAGGCTGAGACCAGAGGATTCCTGTGAGTTTGAAGTCAGATGGGGCTGTGAAGTGAGTTCAAGTCCAACCTGAACTGCAGAGTGAGATCCTGCCTCATAAAAGACAAAAAAGACCAAAATAATAATAATAATAATAATTTGAAATTGGAATCCAGTATTGGTGCCTGTGAAAGGTAAGGGAAAAATTATGTGACAAAGGATGATATCCAAGTTTCTAGCAGGAGAGACTGGGTGGAGTACCAAGAATAAAAGAAACCAGACAGCTAAATATATAAATACATTTCTAATCTTTTTAATTTCAAGAACCCTTACTGATAGGAGTATAAACTGATACAAGCACTGTGGAAGTCAGTATGGAGATTCCTCAAGGAAATTAAAATAGAAATTCCATTTGACTCAACTATTCCTTTTCTAGATATCTTCCCAAAAGATTTAAAGGCATCATACCACAGAGATGTGTGCACACCCATGTATATAGCAGCACAATTCATAATAGCTGAATCTTGGAAATAGCCTATATGTCCATCAACAGATGGATAGAAAAATCTATTTATGCACAATGGAGTACTACTTTGCTGCGAAGAAGGATAAACTTGAGTCCTTTGTAGGAAAATTCAGGCCATAATATTAAGTAAAATAAATTAGACACACAAATTTAACTATTGCATGGTTTCTCTTATGTGAAAACCTCTTTATATAGAGTGCAAAATAAAAGACAGATAATAAGAAACAAGAGAAAAAAAAGGTCATTATAATCCAGCACAGATAATGTATCTAAACTTGTACCTTCATTTGGCATAATTGTCATATGTTTTTACGTGTTTTTTGGTCTAGTAGACTGCTTAGTAGTCTGTATGCATGATAATTAACTTTACAGTGACTTACAAGATAAATAAATGATTGTGATACTGGCAAAATAAAAAGAAAGTGGAAGGAAGGGGAGAAAAATTATTGAGATATGCTATGTACATGTACTAATTCCCTACAATGAATACCATCATTGCATACCACAAACATGTACTAATAAAAGTTAAAAAGTAAAATTTTGATGTCTATATGGACAGTGGTTTTTTTCTTTCTTTTTTTTTTTTTTTTTTTTTTTGGCACTGGGGGTTGAACTCACAACCTCATGCCTGCCAGTGGCTTAAGTGGACAGTGTTCTTAATCACTTATTTTACTTTACATAAAAAGGCAAAAATCTCACAAAGTGCACTATCTTTACTGACTCCTGCTGTTAGGTTCCTTAGTTGCGAATAACAGAAACCACTAGTAATACTTCAATTTTGGTTGTAAGAATATACATGGAAATGAGGAATATGGGCTCCTTGATGACGGTGGCAAGGTCCCGCAAAGATCAGGTGAAGCCTCATACTCAAAGACGCTGGCATCCAGAGATTTAAGAAGGGGAAGGTTATTCAAAGGCCCAGAGCTGCTTTTTCTGGAAGTTGCGTGGGTGTTGTTTGGTGTTGCCATGTTATCTTGGCCTTCTCAGTGGTAAACCAGCTGTTCCTTTTTTCTCCTCCTTGCGCCTATCTTTTCTCTTTGGTTTGCTACTTGGACCTTGATTTCCCTCTACTCACTCTTTCTCTGAGCTGTCAATTCTAATTCCTGAGATAACTGAGGAGAGCTTAAACTTTAGGCCTACTCACCAGCAGCTCTTCTGCCTGCAGATCAATATTCTCCCTGAGACTCAGCCTCTCTGGTCCAGTGATTTTTACCAGAGGCTGTGTACACAGAACACTGCTGCTTTTGTTCAAGTGATTTTATGAAAAGTTTCCTTCGGCTGGGACTGTGGAGGTGGCGAGCTCTCTCAAAAGAAATCCGCAGGGAAGACAACAGTCACTGAGAGAGATAATTCTGCTGTCACATCTTCTCATTTTGTGCATTTTCTTTTAAATTTTATATTTGAAATACTTCTGTCTCTGAGAAAAGAGTAAGTAAATGCAGGCTGGCACCAGAGCAGCTCATTTTGAAAGGCTGGCATAGAAAAGAGCATGAAGGAAATCTAAGATTAGGATGAGATTTGAATGGAGCTACAAACAAATGGCGCTAAGAATCCTCCACTGTTGGGACACAGAGGTGTCACAGTGGGAAGCTCTAAGAGACCGGTCTCACTGGTCTCTTTTGTGCTTTCAGTCACCTTAATTTATCATCACATTTCAGGAAATTAAAAAAAAAATGAAATAGCAGTTATTTCCTGTCTTTCTCTTCTGGTTTGAAAAGCATGAAGTGTCCTGGTGAGCTCAACATACTCCGCTGATGACGACAAAGCTTTCTAACAGTTCATAACTTCAGTAAAATGACTTGAGTCAGAGACTACAGTTATTATAAATGGGTTGGAAGGGACACATTTCAAAAATGCTCCCCACCTTCACTTCTGTTTTCAATGTCCCCATTTTTGGACATCCGGAGCTCTTTGCATGTAAATCTGCGTGGGTGGATGTGATGGGAAGCAGTTGAATAAACTTCCCTTAGAACCTTTAAAGCTCTCTGAGAGGCTTCAGAGGGCAGGGGCTGAACAAATGGCTCAGAGTTAACGAGAGATCTCGACTGCTGATTTTAATTGCATGGGTTCCCCTCCTCCCATGCAAAAATACATGTTTCTTTTAAAGAAATTTGGAGAGCCTGATTAGATTTCATGAGAAATTGTGGCCTTCTGCTAGTTATAATCTATGAGTGCAATCATTCAATTGTAGATTTATTCTTTTGGTTACTTAGAGAAACATTTATGTAACATTTATAAAACATTTGCTTACTTTTGGAAACATTTAGGATACTTTGGGCTGCCTAGGGTTACAGTATTTAGAATCTCATCCTTCGGCTCTATGACTTTGCATCTGTTTTTGAGTCAATATATTATGTGTCTAGTTGAGGATTTATTTCATGCCCTAGAAAGCAGTGAACTTACTGCTGGATTCCAACCACAAACAGACATTCAAAATAAGAAAGAAATGGGTAGATTGTACTCCAAATTCAGATCATAAATACAACTCAACAAATTGGTTCTATCTCATAAATTCACAGCTTGGAAAAGAAAGTAAGCCTGACCTAAAAGAAATGGTAAAAATTGGTAAAGTTTTATTCTATGAAGACTGAAAAAATATATTCAATATGTTTTATTATCAAAACTTGTTTTATAGTTAATTTCTCTTCTATTTACTGTTTTCTCTACATTCTTTATTTCCAATCACTTTTCTCACTACCATCACATAAATCAGTTTTAGTAGTTTAAAGCTGTGGTGGTATTCCATTTACTTTACATAGAGATTAATTTGATTACACATGACTCATGT
>RJWM01016244.1:0-45910 GCA_004363535.1 Dasyprocta punctata | reverse complement strand
CCTTTGCCTGGAGCCAGACCCATTATTCAAGAGGAGCTGTTGGAACCTGGGGACACATGATCAAGGTGACATGGTGGCTGGTGACCCTGGAGGCCTCTGCATAGAGAGGCAACATTGGAGGGGAGTGGCAGTGGAGGGGAGCAGGGGACATGGAAGACTGCCCCAGCTGGCTGTGAGTGCAGAGGACTCAGTCTTCCCTCGGAAGAGAGCAATTGACTGGGAACAATTTTGGAGTCAGGCCAGATAAGCCCAGAACCAGAACTGCTGCAGGATTCCTCCAGCAGCTCCTAGCTGGGTGCAGACCCATGGAAATTGCTTGGACTGAGCCCCACCCCTACATGCATTCTAGCAGCCATCACAGAGGTTCTCTGTGGGTAGCCAGCTCAGTCTGGAGTTGGTGGCTGGCCCCGCCCACACACACACTCTGGGGGACATAGTGGAGGATCCCCACTGGTGACCAGCCCAGGTCTGCTGACAGTCGCCAGCCCTGCCCCCACATGCACTCCACTAGCCATCAGGGAGCCAACGCAGGATGAGAAAAGCAGTAGACATCCTTGCGCCAGCACACCCAATTGCCACTATCAGATACCCATAGCCAGCACTGGCTAGAAAAACCAAACAGTCTCACTTCAGAGCAATTGTAGCCAATGTGGGAAGTGCCTGGGACCCCAGTACCCACTTGTCCAGAAGAACCCAGGAATATGTCAAGACGAAGAAGCAAAAGGCAATCTCTGGCCTCCAATCCAATCAGAACAAGCCCAGGAGGTGAACACACAGAAGAGATTGGGCGTCACACTTCTGAAGTTTCTGAAGCAATGGCAACTGAAGGAAAGAAACAACTTCATAGCTGGGCATGGTGGCACACTCCTTTAATCCCAGAACTTGGGAGGCTGAGGTAGGAGGAGCATTGTGAGTTTGAGGCCGGCTTGGGCTACAACATGAGCACAAGGCCAGCCTGAACTACATAGTGCAACCCTGTCTCAAAAAACTAGGGCCAGGAGTTTGCCTCAATTGCTTGAGCACCTGCCTGGCAGGCATAAGGTTGTGAGTTTGATCCCTGGTGCAATAAATAAATAAATAAATAAATAAATAAATAAAGATAAGAAACAACTTTATGAGGCTATAAAAGAAATTAGAACAGAAATACTAACAGATGTAAAAAAATGAAAAATATAATAAAATAACTGCTAAACATCTCTAAAGAAGACATAGATTTAAAAATGGAGGAGCATAGGAAAATGAGGGAAGCTGTGAATGAACAAAACAAAAAAAGATTTAGAATACATGAAACAGATTCAAGGAGATATCCAGGAAATTAAAAACTCAACTGAAAGCTGGAAAAACCATTTGAAAGAAACTGAAGACAGACTTTCAAGCCTTGAAGACAGGCTTTTAGCTTCTGATCACAAAAGGAAAGCTCTCTTAAAAATAATAAGGAACCTGAAAGCAACAATTCAATGGCTGCAAGACAACTCAAAGAAACATAACTTAAGAATAATAGGTGTGAGTGAAAAAACATAGGTCAACACAAATGACATTAAAAGTCTATTTACAGAAATAATATCCGAAAACTTCCCAAGCATGGGAAAAGGAAGTGACATTCAATAAGTGAAGCATATAGAACTCCAGCTAGTCATAACCAAAATAAATCTACACTCAAACATATAATAATTAAGATCCCAAAAATTCAACACAAGAACAGAATATTAAAAGCTGTTAGAGAAAAAAACAGATCACCTATAAAGGAAAATCCATCAGAATCATGACAGATCTCTCAACACAAACCATCAAGTCAAGAAGAGCTTGGAGTGAAGTATTTCAAGTCCTGAAAGAAAACAACTTCCAGCCCAGATTGAGGTACCCCACAAAACTATCTTTCAAAATTAACAGAGAAACAAGATACTTCCATGACAAAGAACAACTGAAGGAATCCATGACCCTCAAACCAACCCTACAGAGAATACTGAAGGACATTCTAGAGAGATATAAGAAAAGACCACTACTCCAGGAACAGTGACAGAGGAGTATCACCAAATGGGGTAGACAATTGAATGGAGAAGAAAAGTAGGCAGCCAACGGCAGGAAAATAGCATGGCAGAGATGCAGCAGTGCATATTGGCCATAACCATTAATGCAGATGGTCTCAATTCATCAATAAAAGAACATGGGCAGAGTAGATCAGGAGACAGGATCCATTAATATGCTTTATAAAGAAACACACTTAGCTTGAAATGGGGTTCATAGACTGAAAGTCAAAAGAGAGAGAACAACACTCTATGTGACAGGGAACCAGAAAGAAGTGGGAGTAGCTTGACCATTAGCTGCAGAGTGGACCTGAAAGACATGGCATTTTTATCCAATGGAAAGCTACTCAGCTATAAAGAAAGATAACCTCGAGGCTCTTGTAGATAAATAGATACAGCTTGAGATCATGCTCATGAATGAAACGATTCAGAGTCACATGAGTGAACCATCGTGTTGTCTCCATAGTATAAAAAACTGAAGGAGTTAGAGGGATCCTGAATACACAATACATATTGTGAAAGTGAAAGGGGAGGAAGTGTCTAAAAAGGGAAGGCAGTGGCCATTGTTAATCTATTATTGTAATTTGAATCCCGTATTGTTTTCACAGCTCTGTTAGGTTTTATTCTGTTTCAGTTTGTCTAATTTTAATTCTATTTGATGGCATGGACAACTGTTTCAAAGATAACAGAATATATTACGGTAGCCATTATTGATTTCCTATTATCTTGTTTTGAAGCCTTGTATTTGCTTTAATTTTTTTGTTTTGAGTAATTTTATCCTATTTTGATTTGTTTGATTGTATTATGCCTATGATATATGCAACTACTCAGAAGATAACAAGAGGCATTATGGTAAATACTGTTGTTTTACTATTGTTTTGAAGTCCTGCATTGTTCCCACTGTTTTGTTTTTATTGGTTTTTTTTCTGTACTATTTTGTTTGATTTTATTATGCCTGATGGTATGGGCAGTTATTTTGAAGAAAACAAGAGGCATTATGGTAGCCATTATTGACTTCCTTTTATCTTCTTTTGCAGTCATGTACCATGTTCACTGTTTTGTTTTGATTGACTCTATTCTGTTTTATTTCACTTGGTTTTATTTTCTTCAAAATAAAAAAAAAATAAATTAAATAAAAAGAAATGCTCAGGTCATTAGTAAACCATATTCTGGGTATGACTGTGTGGGACATTGAGCTGAAACTTTGGGTACTATATGTAGTTCCTGGGTCCTTTCCTGTCTGGTACTGTTCTTGTGCTCTGCTTCCCAGCCAGCATGAACTAAGATTTGCTCTACCATGCCTGCCCACTACAATGTTTCTGCCTTTGAGCCAGCTAACCATGGTGTAAACTCCAGAAAGCTTGAGCCAAATTAATCCTCTCCTCCTTTAAATTGTGTCAGGTATTGTGTCTCAGCAATAAAAGATCTGTGTAGTATATCGCATATGGTTGAACTGATGGCTTCTCAATTTGGCTGCATTAGTTACTTGGTTTCCCCTCACAAAACTGCATTGTTCCAAACTATGCTGGGATGCTCACACTTGGGTGTGATGGTTCCTCACACTCTATACCTAGCTTTTCAGAAGTTGTAACAGCCTCCTGATTGTTCTTTTAGCCACATATTGTTTACTTTACAAGATAACAAGTATTGTTCTTCCAGAAAACTGCCTATGTGACTGAGGGAGACAAAGCTGATTGGATGAGAATTGTGACTGGTTCACTTCTCAGAGGTCACACAGCCACCACTGCAATCTGCCTTTTGTAAAACTTCTCTAAAAGAAGGGAGAATTTAGAACCAGTAAACAAAAGAAAACTTGGTAGTATTCTGCAATAGCCTACAATGGATGCATTGATTATCATGGGGAAGATTTATGCAACTTTGGATGTGGTCATGATCATATGAGGCCAAATTGATTAGGCCTGGTATCTGAGTTTGGATAAATCAAAGGTATACATTGATACTCCACATTAGTAGAAGACACTTTATGAGAATGGGCAAATCCTTTTTATGTTCTCTGTGACCACAACCAAGTTACTTATGCTATGACTTACTTTCTCTAGTTGTAAAATAAGTATAATAGTAAATATCATATAAGGGAGATATGTCATGTGCCACTCTGTACTTTTCATGTATACTTATGATTACCCTGTGTTATGTTATGCTCCTTTGGCCCTGCCAAGTCTCATTTAATCATGGCATGGATGCAGCTGGGTCTAGCATTTGTGACTGGTTTGATGTCTAGCACTGGGATTGGTGATTTGAGTGTTGCACCTGACCAGGGATGGAGCCAACATACTCCAAGGGTAAGAAGGGGGCATGTTCTCTCTAGCTTGTTGGTTCAATCCAGGCTGTTTTGTGGCCACCATGAATGGCTGCCCCACCATGCCACACTGCCTTGGAGTCAACTGAGTATGGACTGAAACCCCTGAGAACTGTAAGAGATAAACTTTTCTTTCCCTAATTTTGGGCATGAAGTATTGTGTCTCAGCAATGAGAAAAAAGTAACTAAGAAAGAATTTGGTATCAGTGGGGAGAGATTGTTGCTGTGACTAAATCTGACCGTGTGGTTCAAGACCCTTTGGGAATGGCTTGTGGGAAGAATTTGGAATCGTTTGGAGATATCTCCTGAAAGACTGGTCTTGGAACAGCTTAGTCTGTTCCATATGGGAGATTCTGGTCAGAGCTCAGAAGACCAGAAGGTTGATAGAAAGTCTGCCAGTAAAGATGAGGCTCAGGAGGTTTCTGCTGGGAAGAAAGACTGCATTGGTTGTTGGACTCCACAAGATGTGTGTTATGGCTTGGCAGAAAATCTGTCTGCATTTTGCTCATGCCCAGAGACTTTGCCTGAGACTGAGATTAAGGGTGGTGAACTGATTAATCTGGCAAAGGAAATTTCAAAGCAGTCAAATGTTGAGGCAGTGGTGTGGCTATTGTTGGAGACTTTTAGCCAGATTTATGTTGTGAATCAGGAGCAAAGAACCTGGCAGTATGACTTAAAATATTATGATTTTGGCCAGAAAGATATGGACTGTAAAGACAGATCTGAGATCTTGATTGCTGAGAAAGAATGGAGAAATAAAAAGATGGTCTAGGGCCATCCTGGAAAGCAGCATGTTTCCACCTTTTGCAGCCTCAAAATTGTAAAAGTTAAAGACTGTGCTTGGAGGGGAAAGCAGCAGAGCACCGTGTTCCACAGTGGCAACAGAGGACACAGGAGGTTCCAAAATGGCTGCAGCTCCACCAGGTTCCAGAATGGCAGTGGCATAGATAAGCTGTTCCTAACAATCATGTTCAGAGAATTCAGCAATCCAGGCACTTGATTCCTACAGCCAAGAGAGAGGAAAGCCTGGCTACTGCTCCAGCTGGCAGTGGACCTTGGCAGCATCCATGTAGTGCTGGTTTTAAGTGCAAGGAAAATGCACTAGTTCTAAGGTTAAGGCAGTTTCCATCCCAACTTCAGAGGGCAATATGTAAAGATGTAAGGGTGAAGCCAAGGGTGCAGTGGAAAACCCAGAAGTTTGGGAAAGCAGGAATGTGGATCATCCAAGGAATGCTACAAGAATTGAGCAGAATGGGCCTAACAGAGAGGCTATGGGTGTTAAAACCCCTGAAAGTGCCATGGAGGTGGAGTTTGTCAAGCCTTTTGGAGTTCACAATTTGCCACAGATTGTTTCAGATGATAGACCTGAAACTATAGGACTTAATGTTCACCCTGCTGGATTTTGGACTTGCTCTGGTTCCAATGCTTTGTATTCCCTTGTGTGTAACTTTTGGAATGGTAATGTTTATCTTGTGCCTTTACATGTTGGAAGTGTTAAACTTGCTTTCATTTGTACAGGGGATTGCAGTTAAGAGTTTGCCATAGATCTCGGAGGAGACTTGGCACTTGGACTTTTCAGCAATGCTGAAACTGTTAGGACTTTGGCAACTCCTGGAGATGGACTAAATGTCTTTTGTATTAAGGACGTACATGAGTCTTGGGGGGGCAGAGGGGGCATGTTATATTTATGTTCCTGTGGCCCTGCCAAGTCTCATATAATCATGGCAGGGACATAACTGAGTCTAGCATTTGTGATTGATTTGTTATCTACCACTGAGATTGGTGATGTGAGCATTGCACCCGCCCAGGGGTGGAGCTGACATACAGTGTAAGGGTGAGAAGGAAGTGTATTTTCTCTCACTTGCCAGATCCGCCAGACTGTTTTGTGGCCACCATGAATGGCTACCCCACCACATCATGCTGCCTTGGAGTCAACTGAGTATGAACTGAAACCCCAAGGACTGTAAGAAATAAACCTTTCCTTCCCTAATTTTGGGTATCAGGTGTTCTGTCTCAGCAATGAGAAAAAAGTAACTAAGACAAACCTGTGAGATAGTCAAATTTGCATTCATATTTTACAGATGAAGAAAAGAGTGTCCAAAGTTATACAGGCAGTGAATAACACAGCTAGGAAGTGAGTCTGTCTAATCTTGTGCTAAGCTCCCTCTGTAAATTACTGAGCTATGCTGACTCCCCTAGAGCTCCTATGGAGGTTCAATAGAAGACTAAATGTGCACAGCTAGTCAGAGTAACTAGTAGTTTTCATTGTTATTATAGTTGCCATTTTCATCATCAGTAGCAGCAGCATCAGGTAATTATAGAATGATTGTTACTTAGATCCAGGACAGAAGTATATGAAAATCCAAGGCTAACAGTATGAAGTATAGAATGAATAAAAGGAGATGCTACTCACCAGAGAGGATACTTCAGAGACATTGTTTCCATTGGGTCCAGTATTTCCAATGGGATTGGTCTCATGTTCACCTAACCACAAATCATTAGGCTAAGTAAAATACACTAGATGTGAAAACGCATATTGTATGATTTCACTTATGAAAACTTTCAAGAAAAGGCAAATCTATAAAAAGAAAACAGATTAGTTGTTGCCTGAGGCAGGGATCTGGTGTAGGGATTGACAGTAAATGAACAGATGATGGAAATGTTCTAAAAATTAAATAGGATTATAGCTGTATAAATGTATAAATTTATTAGTAATTATTGACCCATTTACTTAAAGTAGTAATTTTTATGCTAGGTAAAATATACCTCAGTAAAGCAGTTTTAAAATAAAAGGTAGTGACTAAATTGGAACCAGATCTCCAGTCAGAATCTGATTAATATTGCCACAGATAGAGTTGTTTTCCTTCAAAAGCAATTCAAATTTAATAGTTTATTCCCATTAAGCCAATATATATTTGATTTTTATTCAGCATTTGATCATCTTGTCATCTTTTTATTATCCTTCTTTCTGTGCATTCTAGTTACTCTTTTAACACTTTCCTGGTACTCACTTAATTGGGCTCTTGATGTTTTCTAGAGACTGTCTTTGGTAATATACAATTTAAATTTTATTATTCACTCTTTGATTTTATTAAGTCCACTACATTTTAAATAGTTTATATTATATCTAAGAATATAAGGAAAATATACTTGGCTGAGTTTTACGAATTCATTACTGAAAAGACAGGCTAGAGGGGGTGAATGACTGATTCTACAGGACATAAATTGACCTATCCCCTTTCTGGCAATGGGCCCCTAACCAGAGGGAATCAGCTAGTGTTAAATCTCAAAATGATAAAGAGAAATCTGCAGTATCGTTATCACTAAGCCAATACCAGTAAAAGCCAGTGTTTATTGACACTTCAGGTGACTGGATGATGCCTCTCCAGGCTGAGCTAATGAGGAGAACCTCTCCATTACCTCTTATCGAGATTTAGCAGCATCCACAGCTACAATATGAAGGTGAAAATTACTCGGCAAGCATTGACATGAGCCAGATGCTTGCCCTTAGTCCCAATGCGTACACTCATGGACAGGTTGTAGACTCAGAAGTCCAGTTTACAGAAGCCATTGTTTCAGTCTGTTGTTAGCAAAAGCTTGTACCCACAAACATTTTACTGATCTCTAGAGCCCAATGTTGAAGTAATTGTTTTCATGCATATGTCTCCCACCATTTCTCTTAGGCACATAAAAGACTGGAGCACATATATGAAAAACTTTGTAGTTTTTACATTTCCTAGATTCCCACCACAGTTATTGTTTACTGAGATGATCTATTCTTTCAACACCAATCATCCATAGACCATCTTCATAAATGTGTCTTTCTATATATTGCCAGTATTATAATTAATTACCTTTTTCTTAGAATCAATTCACATTAAAATTTTTATTTGTTCACAAAGGAAATGTGATCTTACTACCATTAATGAAAGATAAATCTTAAAGTCACATTAAAACAGACATGTAACTATTAATTGCTGTTTGCCTACATGACATACTTCCTAACCATCTTTAATATTAGCCACAATATGTACTTCCAGAACAACAATATGATCAGACAGCAAAGTATACTTCCTAACCTTTGTAGTTAAATTGGCCATGAATGTAGTTCTGGATAACAAGAAAAGCAGAGATTGCTCAAAGGAGATTCTGAGAAAACTCTTTGAAGAGGTAACTGACTGGTGTTTCCCAGAGCCTTCTTCCTGTCCTGAAAATTGGTGCAATGTTAGGGGGGACGTGGCTGTCTTGCATCCCTGAACCACAAGCTAAGGGTGAGAGCTACACCAGGCCTTGTGTTAGATAAGAACGGTAAATCCAAGAGATCACTGTGAATGTGGATTTTGAATGTGCTCATCTCCAAAAGTAATAAGCATGTGAGATAATGTATATATTAATCAGCTTAATTTAGCCACTTCATACAATGTATACAAATTTCAAAACATTCTGCTGGACACGGTAAATATATTCAAGCTTTGTCATTTAACCTGATTAATTAATTTTAGAAAGTCAAGTAATCTGACATCTAAACAGACTAGTGTCTTTGGTTAGAGTATGATAAAAAATAAGCTCCCAACTTATTTAAGTAACTTTTAAAGAGCTTTTGGTTACAAGAAGTCAACATAGTATTAACTGAGATATTCATCCTTTTTCTACTTAAAATTATCTGATGTGTCACCATTGGTTTAGGCATCACACTTTGATAAGCACTCTGGTAACTGAATGTGGTGTGTGAAAATTGTGTTCTCAGAGGACAGAGGTCATTTTTATGTTTCCTATCAGCCAGAGCTAAATTTGGAAGGGCCCAAAACAGCATCTCTCCCCTCTGAATATGAATTGTTGGTAGGCAGCTTTTATATCCTCCCTGTCATTGAAGATGACTTAAATGGCTATGGTATGAATTCAGATTTATTTGTATATAATACTTACAACATGGGAAGGTCAGTCTCTAGCCAGGCTTGTATCCTAAGGCAGCTTTTCTGCATGAGAATAGGCATCCTTGTGTCCTTGCAGGACGTTCTAAGTTACAACAGCAGCTACTGCCTCTCTCTGAGCTTCGAAGAGGACAGTCTCTGTGGTCTCTCGTTTCCTTGCTTGTTTTTAGAACAAGGACTGCACAATCAGAAGCCCAAAGAGCATTGATTTATTGGATCTAAAGTTCTGAGCTTATTATTTTTATCTCATTTTACTATTTTACTCAGTGGACATCTGCACATATATAGTTTGTGCGTAATGAGTAATAGAAATACTTTGAAAGATGTTATAAATATTGATGATAATAACAGCGGTCATTTATTAAACTTGTACTGCATGCTAAGAATATATTTTTACATTTAATCTCTGAGCAATCTCATAAGATAGCTATTAATTTCTACTTTTGTTATCTAGATTTAACATTTGAGGAGCTTAAATCCTAGAGATTTTGAGTCTATCAACCAAGATCACACAGTAAGTAGTAGACATGAAAAATGAAATTCTTTTCTGTGTGAAACTAGCATCAGAGCTTTTAACTATTTCTATTATTGATGGATCTCAGTGTAAAAATATCCTGACAGCTTCATATGTTAGCTAATCCCCATTAAGTATTTATACTTAAGTTATTATAAAACATGGTTATATATTCATATTCTATATTAATTCAATAAAACTTTTAGTAATCCCTTAATAAAATGAGTCAATTGACTAATTAATTATTAGTCAAGCAAGGTATTTATTTATATTTAATCAACACATATGGCATTAACTATATGCCAGGAACTACTAAGGATTGTACAGTTATTTTTATCTTTTTAATTTATATTTCAAACCAATGAGCTAATAGAAATACTTTGAAAGTGCTTAATTTAGATAAGAGAAAACTGAGGAATAGATAGTTGAAGTCAGTTGGCAAAAAAAAAGTGATGCTGCTAGTACCATGATCAATCCAAGATATTCTTCTGCAAAATAGGAAGATTATGGAGGTAATCCCTGAACTCTTGTCACCTCTGGCATTTTGTAAGGTGTGAATTTTGAATTGTTAGTTGCATTAATAATTGATTGATTACATGATGAACATGCTGCCACAGAATATAACTAATTTTATAGCCCTGTCTTAACATAAGCAATTTTTCCAGGCTAATCTTCAGCAACTTTTATATAGAGAGAGTTATGGAACACTAACACAAGTCAGATGGTTGACATTGTTTTTACTATGATACGATTTAGAGCACTGGTGGTGAACCTGTGGTACCCATGTTACTTGTTTTTCTTTTTAAGACAAAGATTGTTGATGTAAGTGCTGTTTTCTGTAAAGTAAAACCTCAGTATTCAGGTTTAATAGCAGTATTGGAACTTTACAATAAACAAGTGAATTTGGGGGTTTGGTTTTGACACTCAGTTCTAAAGGTTGCCATCATTGATTTAGATGATGTCCACTGATCAGTTATACAAAATCAGCATGATTAAAACACATCCTTAGGAAGACTGGTAGTTTCTGGTGAATGTCACATATCTTTTATTGGTAGAGCAGTGGTCCTTAAGACCTTCCCTATAACACAGAGATGTCTCCCACTTAAACCCTCCAAGTTAAATTTCCCTGAACACTTAAAATGTTCTTTTACCGGAAAATAACTTTGATAGCTATTGTTGATATCTTTTTAGAACCTTGTAAGTTTTACTTACAACAACAAGCTGCAGAAGCCCGGGCACATTCCACAGTGTGAACTTATTCTCTTAGGTTACTTCAGTAATGCAGTACTGTGACACGTAATGTTGGTTCTCCACCTAGTTCTTCTTTTCCAGGCTGGTGTCCTTGCCCTTAATGTATGAGGTTTCTGGTTGTTAATGATTTTTAACTTCTCAAGGATATCTCCTGGCTCATGGGGACTGACTTTCTCAGATGCCTTCCACTGCAGGTGACTCATTTCTAGTAACGGATACAGCTACACAAAAGGCAACTACCTTTGATCTGGGGTGAAGGATAGAGATAGGGGAGGAGCTCTCTGAGTGCAATTCATTCTTCACAGCCATCTGCAGGTTCATAACAGGTGAGACTTCTCCCAAACTCTCTCTGTCTTACTTCTTTCATTGCTTTACAGGCTACTCTTGAAAGCAAGTCTTCAGTACATTATTACACAAGAATCCAAATCTCCCAACCAAGAGGAATACATCAAATTTCATAGGATTCCTATATTTAACTGTTGAGCCCCAATCCTTGTTTATGGCTTATATGAATCCTTCCAAAATGATAGAGCATTTTGACTGTCTCCCTACTAAGTCACCTTCGCTTTTCACTTTCTCTTCATATCCTTTCCAAAGGGTAAAAACTCCTTTTATTTATCATAACTAACCACCATTACAGTTCCCACATGAGAATAGAAGAAAGTTCAGTTGCAGAAGATAGGATATTCTGCATTCCCTCAAGAACCAGTGACCAGTGGAGAGTGTTTAATTTTATCAGATCATGTGTCAGAAAACAATTCATAATATTTCACAATGTGAGAGTCAGCTCCAAAACAAGAAAGCTAAATAGGTTTTAGTGGGAGGCTTCCTGATGCATTTGAAAAAGTCAGATAGAAAGAAAACTAATTTCTGTAATTGATAATACATTTCCCCAGATATTCCTGAGCATGAATATCATAATTTTTAAAGAACCCAGAAATGCATGGTACAAAGTAGAATACCAGAAGTGGACTCATTTCAAAACTTACAGAAAAGTTTCCTGCCTCAAGCCATCTTGGGTATCTAAAGATTTTGAACATTTAAATAGACTTTTTAATGCAAATATTTTGCTACTATTTGGACATGAAATTGTTTCCTATCATCTGTCAGCTTCACTCAACATTTCATTTCATGGGTGTAGCAAAATGATCATTAGAAGTTAGTCTGCTGTAAGTGAAAACATGAAATAAAAATAAAAAGAAGCTCACAGGAGGTATTTTCCATGCATGTCTACATGAAAGAAGTTCCATCCTGAAAAAAAGTGAAGGAAAGGATTTAATGTGCTGATATTTCAAAACTACCTTTTAATACAATGAAATATGATTTTCGCTTATGTGGTTTTGAAATTCAAATGATAGAAACTTTACGGGCAAAGTCATCTCTCTGGAAATGGGTAAGATGAAAAAGTCAACCTTATTGAAAATAAATTTAATTCTCACCTTTTTAATAAATGTTTACCAAGGGCTTACTCAGGATCAAAATGATATTTAAAAATGGTAAGTGAGTACAAAGAACAGCATGATGCTACAGAGCATGTATCACTTCCCATTGGAGAACGTGATAGTGCCATGGAGGAAACAATGGGTGGCACAGACCATTCAGAACAGGTAGAGTTTGATTAAATATAAATAGATACTGAAAGGAACATTTCTATACAAGAAATACCATGCCATAGGTTTACTGAAAGAAAATGATAAGTAATATTCAAGGAAAAACGATTAGCTGGCACTTAGGATCTTATAGAAGATACAAAAAGATATTCTGAGAAGGTAGGTTGGAGCTATGAAATGTGAATGCCAAAATGTATGGGGGTGTGTGTTTAAGCTTGATTAGAAAGAAGGCGCCTCAAAAGTGGAACATCAGACAAGGTGATATGATAATGGTCTAAGGTCTAACGTGAGCAATGAGGTCATGAACACACAGGTAATAGAGGAAGTCAAAGGGAACCAGAATTTCAATCAAAAAGGAAAGATCAAGACTTCTAAGCACTACAGAAAGAATAAGAAAGGCAAAGGTTAAAGCGAAGTCACTGGATTTAGAATATAGGTAAATGGCCAACTGAAGCCAATTCATTCTATGTTGTCATAGTCTGGGGTCTTCCTAAAGCACTAGAATACCAGTGGTGGTGATTTATTTAGGAGATGGTTCAAGGACACACAGGGAAGGAATCAGAACTATACAGTAAGGTTGAGTCAATAAGGGAGAAACCAGTGAATGACAGGCAACCTCTGGTGAGGTATGTGTCTAGAATTGTGTCTAGAATTGCCACTGCTGGTGTCATAGATTTGAAGGATTTCCCCCTTAATTTCAAGCCTTGATTGGTTGGAACTTATTTCTTGGAACTTCTCCAAGCATTCACAAGTTCTACACAGTTGTAAGTGATAGCCATCTTCAAGGTTACCTCATAGTTTTAAATGACTGCTAAAATTTCCACTATCCTATTTATTTTGTAAGAAGAAAAAAATTTTAGAAGAATTTACCTTATTTAATCAGCCTTTTCAACAGTATCATTTACCAGAATTTGGTCATATGACCAAATCTTGCCGTAAGAGAGGTTGACAGTATTTTAGCTACACAATTATTGTTCCACAAAAAACTATGATTTTGTTAGGAAGGAAAGAAGAGTGTATAGATACTGGACAGTAGTGAGCAGTCTCTGCTATATCATATAAAAGCATATTTAAGTTAGTTTTAACTTTTTTATTATTGGTCCTATGTTCCATCTACTAGATTTCTAGTTTCTTGAAGACAGGAATTCTTAGGCTCACTGTGTTATTATTCACTGTGACTCATAGGATTTATTTTTCCTCTTGTACAGTATGGCCCACTTCATTCCTTTTGGCTTTCCAATAAAGGAAATCAACATCATTACTCCAATTAAAGGGAAGAGGGAAGATACCAAATAGCCAGCTGAAATGTCAGAAATTCCCAAACCTCAATTTCAGGCTTTATCAAAGAAGCAGGTGGCCTCAGAGACAGAAATTGTGGGTTATCTGACATATTTAATTATTGAAAACGGCAGAAAAGCATACCATAGAGAACTCTTTTAGAACAAAATTTCTTCTTCATTTGCCTCATTCATTTCCCCCCAAGATAAACCTAAATTACCATCTTCTGAACTTAGCCAGGACAGAGAGTATTTTTTAAAATGCCTTTCACGATACTGGAAATACGTCTTCTGTAGCTATGGACTTGGATTCAGCAGATCAGAATAAGACTTCATTTTCTTGATTAGCAGCAAAAAGCATTGGCAAGCCATTTACCATCTAAATACCTTTGTTTCTTCATTTTGAAAGCAAGCACAGTCATCGCGCCAGGGCATTTGAAAGGCAGAAATATTCGAAAAGTTCCAGCATAGCTTTCAGCGCAGTTGGCTGTTAGAATATGAACTTAAAATTGAAACCCCTTTCTGTGTCTAAGTGTAAATAAGAACCTTATTTAATCTTGGACTCTTTTGATGTTGGGAATCACTGTTATCGCTAACCATATAGTGAAAAGACCTTAAGATTTCTGGAGATTCCCCAGGGTCTTCTTCCCAAAGCCTTGGTCACCTGGCCTCGACTTTCCCCAGAATGCAAAGGAGCCTCCAAATGACCGAACCCAGAGGGAACGCCTCCAAATGGTTCTTCCAAGCACAACAAATCAATCCCCTCTCCTTGCATATTCTGAGAATTAGTAGAAAGCGCATACATATTTCAGAGTTGTCTCTTAATAGAATTATAGTTCATTTAGCCAACAATTACAGTAATAGGGAGATTGGCAACCACTCCAAATCAGGTTTAGAGGAATTGATGGCCTGGGCTGCTAACACTTCAGTTTGCCCAACTCTAGTAAAAGACAGAGGAGGCCAGTGAACTTCTATAGGCCTTCAGGGGACGTGAGTACTCTAATGGGTGGAGGTGGAGCAATCATAGTGACCATTTTATGCACTAATAAGTACTTCAGAAATTGTTTGCCGCTTGTGGCTGTTATCTGCAGTAGCCTAGCAGTCTTGACTCCAGTTTTTAAGAAACTGAATATTCAGAAATGTGTATAGAGCACTAGTACCACAAAGTGATTGTATTTTGGGGAAGGAGCAGTCTTTTAGGCTATAAGTAAGTCCTTTATCACTGTTGATCTCTAAATAACATTTCGACAAAATTCATGTAACCCTTTGATGCCAATTACTTCCTACTATGTCACATTCTCTTAAATGAAAATGTATCTCTAACTTTTCCTCTTTTTGTTACTTAGGCCAGATAAATAAATTCAAACGCCATCTGCCTAGCAGACTTTACTGCACTTTCGTTTCTTGTAATTACTGTATAGTTACAAAAGTAATTGCAAAAATTACAAGTACCAAGGATTAAAAAACTAAAGACAAGTAACTGAGAAACAAAACAAAACATGAAAGACTGAGCAACATTTTTTAAGATATACAAATCAGGTCTAGGTAAAAAAGAAAGATGAAGAAGAACAATAGGAAATACCTTGGTATCTCCCTCCTATTCTGTTTGCTCTCCAGAGACCTAGCAACCTAGACAATTAACAAGAACTAGCAGCAGGTTCCTTTCTTTCTACCCATAGGCTTTAAATCTGCATTGAGAGAAAGTAAACTACTTAATGGATTTTGGAGTAAATCAAATTAGATAAATGGAGGGTGTACTAGAGATGTTTTCCTAAACTGTGGAAGAAAAAAGATATAAAAACAATAAAAGATAAACTGACAAACATTGAATAAGAATATAGGAAATTTATCTATAAACAATTTCTACTTTTGGAGGATTCTTTAGGACAAAAAGAGAAATAAGTTCTGTGATAGTTAATTGTTATATGTCAGCTTGAATTATTAAGAAATGCCTCCTGGATTCCTGCAGCGGAGTGTCTGTGTGTATCTATGGACGATTCACATGTAGGCTGCAAACTGAGGTGGGAAACTTGGAGCCAGGAAGGAGTGAAAAGAGAAGAAGGAAGCGTTCCACTTTGCTTCTTTAGAGGAGTTCAGTCTTTATAGCTGCATTTGGACATATGTCTACACTTCCTTTTGGCTTCCAGCACAAACTCTTTAGCCTTCCAAAGGAGACCGTTCTGGCCCTTTGACTAACTGCCAACTCTGCAGTGAGTTCTAGGCCTTCAGATTTAGACTAGATCTTCTGACTGTTCAGTGGATGCAGATGGCCATTTTGTATTTTTCTACTCCTGATTCTCTAGGTGATAACTGTAAGTCTACTTAGCAAATCGTTTAAGTATCATATATGTGTGTGTGTGTGTGTGTATATATATATATATATCCTTTAAGTATCATATATACACATATATATATATATATATATATATATGATCTGTTTTGCTAGTGAACTCAACTAATGCAAAGTATGTCAGAAGAAGACAGAAAGGTAGAAAGGAAAGAAAGGACAGGAAAGAGAGAGGGTGATCAAGAGGGAAGGCAAAAAAAAAAAAAAAAGGAATGAAAAAGGAGAAAGTCCTCCTTGCACATAGGAAAAACTAGTGCCTGCGGGAGAAAATTGTCAGATTCTATTAGATTTCCTACCTGAAAAATTGTTGAAATATAAGAAAAAGAATAATTTTTCCAGTCATTGAGGTATAAAAATATTGTACTAACATCATAATTCACTGTTGCTACTTTGGTCTTTCTGTCTCCTCCTCAAACATTTCTTCTATTAAAAAAATTCAATGAGCTTCCCTCAAAATTCGAACATATGTGACTCTTGCTTAGCAGCTTCACTGATTCTTGCTCATCCACTCAAGGAGTCCTGTATTCCTGAGCAAGGCCTGGATATATTCATTCCTATTCTCTCTCTTCTCTTCTCGTCTCTTCTCCTCTCCTCTCCTCTCCTCTTCTGTTTTCTTCTCTCCTCCTCCTTCATCCTCTCTCTCTGTCTCTCTCTCCATCTCTCTCTCTCTCTCTCTCTCTCTCTCTCTCTGTCATAAGCACCCACAATAACCATACTGTCCAATTATCACCTATGCCCTTCCTATCTTTCTGTGTCTACTTGAACCTTTTTTGGTTTTGTGATTTCTTTTCTATTCCATCTTCTCTAGAAAGTTTTTCCTGCATCCTGTCTCAAATAATCGGTTTCTGTCTCATGTGCTCGGATCTAGCCATAACAGACCTTGGAGCTATTTTATTATATGTTGACTTTTCCCATGTTTGCTTTATGCAGCATCTCTCCAAGAGGTGAGTACATGCCCTAGCACTTAGTCTGGTAGGTTTTCCCTAATAGGTGTGGCATTATGATTGTTGACCTGAGTCATGGAGAATACCTGGACCATATATGAAGTGCAAAGAAAATCCAGGGTGAGATAGGTGATTCTCGGTAAGGTTAGGGACTTTAATGTTGCACCTGGTATTGTGTGAGCCACCTGTCTCTCCTGGGTCTCTAGATTCACCTCAGTTCCTTAAGCTTTAATTTTTCAGATCATTTAGAAAGAAAGAAATTTCAAGTGAAACTCTTTCTTCTCATCTTAACAACATTATTTTATCACCACCATAGACAGCAGGACCCAAAGTTGTTTCTAGCAAATGGAGAGGCTAAGGGGCCTGATGTGCCTGATGACCTTATAAGAAGGTCAATATGTTTGGAGTAGAGAAAGCGCAGAGAGAAGTGGAAGATGAAGTCAGACTGGTAATGAAGGGCGGCTGGGAGTTTTGCTCAGTGGCTTAAACGCCTGCCTGGCAGGCATGAGGTTGTGAGTTCGATCCCCAGTGCCACAAAAAAAAAAAAATTGCTCTATGTATCAGACTGGTAATGAAGGTTCAAATGATAGGGCTTTGTGGGCTCTTAAGGTCTTTGATATTCATTTTGAATGAGACAGAAAGCAAAACAAACATATGACTTACGTTTTATCAGGATTGTGTTTGCTGTCTTGGATGAGTAGGGGCAAGGTTGGAAGGAGAGAGAACAGTTATAAAGCTTTTGTAGCTATTCAGGTAAGAAATGATGGTGAATTAAGGTGATAGCAAGAAGAGTAGTGATGTGGCTGGAAGCCGATACATTTTTTAATGTAGAGATATCAAGATTTGCTGGTGGATTATATGGGAGTGGATACTTCAGAGAAGATAGCTAAGGAACTGTTTATGAACTGATACTTAAGAGAAGCTTAGCTATGGAAGACAAAGGAGAAAATGAAAAGCAGAGATGATGGAAGTCATGGTAAGGTCTGTTTTCTTCTAAGAATTCAAACTGATACAGAAGAAATACAATCTTGATGTCAGTTCACAGGTTGTGGAACTAGGATGAAAAGCTCCATTAAGTAACTGAAACAGGAGGGTGCTTCCTTTATGTTCCCAAATTGTGATAAGGAACTTGAATCAGTGCAACCTAGGTATTTCATAGATCAGGAAGTAGGTCACTCTAAGGGACTTTTGGGAAGGAATATGGTTGATATGCAGGAGTGTGTTAAAGATGTCATTGTGCTTCTGATTCTAATACCATTCTCTTCAAACAACTCAAGCCAAGTAACTTTTCCCGAGACTCAGAGTGACTGAAAAAGGAATCCTGATAACCTGACACAAATTTGCTACTAGCACAGAAATGAAACTGGTAGTTGCAACTCTTCCGACTGAAGAGCAGCTAAGTCAAGAACCAGAACCCTTCTTCCAGCTGTTGTGCCTATTTCTTTTCTTCCTCCTCAATCTTGGTGTTCCACATTGCTTCTATACCTAAGTACTTGAATTCCAATCTCGAGCAATCTTCAGCACCTCTATGCCAAGGCCATGCAGACTACATTCTGCACAATCCTCTGGCAATTCTAGCCTGCAGCTTCAGGACAACTCTACTGAGAGGCACTTCACAGATTCTTTTTGTCAGACTCAGGTTGGATGAAATGAAATCAGAGAAGCAAATCAATTCTATGTGGTACTTCCTATCTTTGCCCCACACATTCATTATTTTCTCGATTTGGATTCCCTGGTCTCATAGTTACTCTTTAGAACTTCACTGTCTGAGGTTCTAACCAAGTCAGCTCAAACACAAAAGAAATACTTAGACATTTTTTTTATTGTTGTTTGTTTGTGTGTGTGCGCGCGCGTGTGTGTGTGTAAACTTTATATTCCCAGATGTCTGATTAGGTGCTGCACATTCTTTATGACAGAGCTCTTTTCTCTTGGCCAAGAAATGCAAAAAGTTCTCAAAAACAGCTAGCTATTATATGTATTTTTACTGACACTTATATATTCATTGTTCTTTGACCTCTAATCCAATTCTCAGCCTGATGAACTGGTTTTCATCATAATAATTATAAAATAATTTTGTGAATTTTTGTCAACTTAGCCTGACATCTCATATGTATAAATATGAATATAAACATACGTAAAATATGTTTATGTATATTGTTTATCTAATGAAGTGATTATTCTGTACTTAAATAAAATAGCTAATCAGTTTTGAAATCATGAAATAAGAAGCATACATTAAATCATTTTTGTTACAGTATTATGTAAATACAAAACAATAAATTTCCAGATTTTTTTATTATTTTCAAAACAATCATAGTTTACTGCTGATATTTATTGACACTTACAGTACACAAATCCTGTTCTGATTTCCTCTATCTCTCTAGAATATTTTATTTTCACAGTAGTCTTGGGGGCTTGACGATAATATGCTGTGCATGTTATATTTGTTATTGTAAAGAATACTAGAGGTTGATCAAAACAATAAAAAGAAGGGATAAGGAGACTAAAGATTGATCCAAATAATATAGATAATAAATGTTAGGGCTGGAATAAAATCTAGAGCTATTTAAGGCCAGAATCTGAGCCATCGAAGGGTTCACTGAAATGGATTAACTTACAGTAAGTGTATTTATATCATTATTTTGGGCCTTGGAATGGATGCAGTCCAACAATGTTTGCATTTACTTTCAGAGCAAATGTGGATAAATTCAAAATTAGTCACAAAAGAATAGTTCAAAATTGTCTAAGTCTGTGATTAGCTGCCTCTAAATGTGCTCCTAAAGACAAAGAGTCTGAAATCCCCTTCTTTCCAAAGACAGGAAGTGGTTCTTGTAGGTTCTTCTTTTACTAGAGTATTTGTCTCAGCAACCAAATCTCTTTGATTGCAACATGTCATGAATTGAATGCCACTGGTTCTCCAGCAGGAGAAAATGAGGAATGGATTTTTCATTTTGCAGAAGAAGAGAAAATTTTCAACTAACATAGTTTCAGTAAGAAAGCTACTTTGGCAAGTGATGTCCCAATCGGAAGCCAGCTTTATATTTTTTCACTGAAGTTGTTGGTTTAGGTAATTTTATTAAATTTTCTTGTTGACCCATTTACTTGAAGCTGTCATTATTTTATGATGTGTTGTGGTGGAGAGACTTGTCTTAAATATGAGTTACATACTCAGAAGTTCTGTCCTCTCTTGTACAACAGCTGCTGCCACGCATAGTTAGGCTAGGAAGTTCCTAAAACCCTGTGCTAAAACCTTGCTGAGTGAAATGCTTGTTATTGAAGTTCTTGCAAGAGAACTCAGTGTCTAAGAACTAAACCAGACCACTGTACCCTTACTTTTTGAATGCATTTTAGGAAAATGCTCTGTGAAATATATTGAAAAGAGAAAGAAAACTGATGTTGGACACTGTGCTAATTATAGAATTTGATCATATAACTTTTATCTTAGACATGGGAACCATGCCAACACTCATTTATTCACTCAGAAAACACTATGAGATCAATTTTACAAACTTATGTATCCTGAATATATCTAGTCAAATTTCTTAACTAATATATCTGTGATCATTGTTCTCAGACCTCTCAACCATTCCTCAGTGCTGCTGATCTGGCTTTCATCATAACAATTAAAAATAGACTTTATCATTTCTACATTTTTACCTGAACATCTCATTATTTTTTGGTAAACAAAGCCCTGACTTTGAGCTGGAAACAATATAACATGAATAAAAAGACTACATCTCCTATTCTTCAACTAAGTATGACCATTGACTAATTTCTGGCTAATGAGAAGAGGTGAGTGTGTGTGTGCATGTGTGTGTGTGTGTGTGTGTTATTTGAAAAAACAGTAAAACAGAAAAAACAGCCTACAATGTTGGAAATATTTCCTGTGCCTTTTAGTATTTACCCCTTTTCTTTCTTTAACAAGAATGATTATTAGAGATGCAACAACCACTTGGGGCAAGGTAACAAGAAGTTTAACTATGATAACCACAGAGAAATACAGCATCTTATGTTCCTAATGATACCAAGATGAAGATACAAGCCTTGGCAGCCTGTTTCTAAATATTTATGTAAGAGACAAAATGAACACCATTATTAAAGCTAGTTTTTTGTGAAGCTTTCTAACAGTGAAAGATCATAGTCTTTCTGGTTTGAAGTATTAAGGAACAAAGTTCAAGGCAGGTAAGTCAGCAGAATATATACCAGAGAACTTATGGAAATAAAGGATTTATAGGAATGATGAGACTCTGTATCGAAGTGCAACCTTTCTCTGAATACTTTGCTGATCATTAAACTATACACACACATAAGAGACCCTAGAGGCCACTAAGAACATATGTAGAAACAAAAGAAGATTCTTTAAAAAATAGAATTGTACTGGGTAAAATTTGCTATGTGTTTTACCGGGTGCATGCTAAAGTAAAAGGATGTTAAAGTCGTATTATGTCAAAATAAAAATGAAAATAATTTGGAGCTGGCACAACAAGCTTGAAAGTTATGTGTGAAATATAGAAAACATGGAATGACAGAGACAGTGGCTTTCAAAATCCCTGTGTAAATACTCCAAATCCTTGGCTGTGAACTAAACCACACAGGTAAAAGGGAGTCTCAAAGGAAGCAAAAATAGAAATACCATGTGGTGCTCAAAGAACTGTACAGAAATAATAGCTGCTGCTCACTGAGGGGGCATACAGTTTGCTGTTAAAATGCATACTAGGAGCTGTGCGTGGGTGGTGCACGCCTTTAATCCCAGCACTCTGGAGGTTGAGGTAGGAGGAGCATTGTGAGTTCCAGGCCAGCTTGGGCTACAACGCGAGCGCAAGGTCGGCCTGAGCAACATAGTGCGACCCTGCCTCTCAGAGCTAAGGGCTGGGAGTTTGGTGCAGTGGCTTAAGCGCCTGCCCTGGCAGGTGCAACGTTGTGAGTTTTATCCCAGGTGCAAAAAAATAAAAATAAAATAAAAAAATAAATAAAATGCAAGCTAGGGAACTATCTGCTAGAATTTTTTAAGTCCTAAAATTAGTATCCAAAATCACTAAGATATAAAGCCTACAATATTGACCTTTAAACAAAAAATGAGTAGTCAGGTAAACAACAACAACAGCAAAATATAGATCATTTACAGCAAAAAGTTGATAGAATCTGACTCATAATACACTTGATATCAGATTTGATAGAAAAGTATTTTTAAAATTATTGTAGAATTGTTCCAAGCAGTAAACAACTATGTTTAAGCAAATGAGGAAAATTCTCTTAAAGTATAAAAGAACTGAAAGCGCCATCAGAAAAAAATAGAAAATATAAGAACAAAATTCTTGAGCTAAAAATTAAAATAACTAAGATGAAAAATGAATCACCACATTAAAATGATCATCACCACATCATCAGGTCAAAGCGTCTGCGTAACGAAGGAAATAACAAAAAAAAGGGTAGTTTGTGAATTGAGTGAAACTTTTTGCAAGCTGTATAGCCCATAGTGCTAATAACCGAATGATAAGAAACATACAACTCAATAACCAAAACCAAAGAACAAAACTATTAACAACTCAAATAAAAATGCCCAAAAGATCTGAAAAGACACTTTCCCAAAGCAGACTTTTAAAAAACTAACAGATAAATGACAAGGTACTCAACATCACTAATTATCAAGGAAATGTGAATCAAAAGTAAAATGAAATATCACGCTATCTATGACAATTGTTATCCGAATATTAAGAGACAACAAGAGCTGGCAAGATAGTGAAAAGGAAACTGGTATGCTATTGGTGATATAAATTGATGGAACCATTACAGAAAACAGCATGATGAATTCTTTAAAAAGTAAAAATAGAATTATCATGTGACCCAACAATCCTCTGCTGGATATATACCCAGAGGAAATAAAATCAAGGTCTCGTAGAAATATTGTTCATAGGAAGCATTTCTATTGTATTATGATTTTTTTGAGAACATAATTATAATATAATAAACAAGAAAATAAGTTATAAGAAAATTGTAGACTAATATTTATCATGAACATAGATACATCAGTTCTTTTAAAAGTAATCAAGTCAGGGGCTGGAAGCATATAGTTCAGTGGTAGAGCAGTTGTCCAGAATGCCCAAAGTTCTAAGTTCACTTTCAGGAACCCGCAAAACAAATCAAATTCAGCAATATGTGAGACAGCTAATATATCATAACTGCATGGATTTCATTTAAAGACCACAAAGTTAATTCGATATTAAAAAATTAAACCATATATATTACAATATGATTATCTCAATAGATGCAGAAAAAGCATGTAACAAACTTAAACAATCATTTTATGATGTATAAAAATATCCAAAAGCTTAGAAGGGAACTTATAAAATTTGATATGACATTTCCAAAAGAAATACCACTACAGCTAAAACAGTAGTTAGTGGTGAAACATTAAATGTTTTCTCCTAAAGTTGAAAATAGACAAATAATTTTCCTTTCACTGGTTCCATTAAACATTCTACTAGAATTGAACTTTAAAGTTGTCAAAATAATAAAGAAATCAATACACTTATAAATTAAATTGTTAGTCAAATGAAAAGAAAATATGTAAAGATCATATTAAAAATAAAAACATCTTCAATGCTACAATTCTATATACAAAAAAGGAAACAACCAAAACCCTAAACTGGTGAACTGAAACTGGTGAACCTACTGAAAAACTATTAGAAGAAAGAAACTTGCCTTTGCAGAATAGGTAGTCACTGAATAAAAATCAATTTCATATACTAATAATAATCGAAAATACAATATGAAATATAAGAATTAATTTACATTGCACCCCAGATTGTGAAATCGAGGTCATTCTAGCAAAATGTGTGTGTGACGTATATCTAATGACCTTCAATAGTACTCAGTGATAATTATAGACTTGAGATGAGCTATATCACATTCATGGATGAGAACATGGTATCATTATGATGTCAATTTCACTTAAAATAGTTTATAGTGCCTATGTGACTCCAGTTCAAATTCTAGATTTTTAGTTGATATTGATGAGCAAATTTAAAAAACTTTTAAAATGTAAATTATAAAATTGTAAAGTATTCAGAGGATTTTTTGAAGGAAAAAAAAAAAAAAGAAAACAAATTAGGAGAACTTACCTACCTGATTCCCAGAAATTGTGGGGTTGTTATCAGCATAGGGATAGAAATCAATCAAATAGAAAGAGTCCACAAATTCACCCACATGTCTTTATTTAATTGATTTTGATAAAATTTGAAAAGTAATTCAATGCAGAAAGTTAGTCTTCCCAACAAAAGATATCATTATAATTGCATATTAATACAAAAATATGCAAATCTTACTCCTTACCTCATGCACAAAAAATAACTCAAAATAGATCAAATGTCTAACTATAAACAGTAAAACATACATACATTCATTTTAACAAAAAGAGCATAAGAAAAATTCTTTGTGATAAAAGATGAGGCAAAGATAGGTCACAAGTGCATCATTTTGAGACTGACAAAGTTGATTAAAAATGACAAAAATATTTGCAAAATATCTATCTGTTAAAATAATTGTTTTCAGAACATCTAAAGAACCCTTCAAACTTGGAAATAAGAAGACAAACAGTTTTTCTAACAAGAATAATAATTTGAATAAAAACTTCAACCACAACAACAAAAACACAAATTGCCAATGAGGCAGTGAAACAATATTCAGAGTTCTTAGGTATTAGGCAATAAATATTAAAGCCACAATGAGAAACCACTACATAACCCTAAGAGCAGCTATAATTTCAAAAAGGTAAAATTTTAAAAATCCCATCTTAGAAAGGCTGTGAAGAGGCTGAAATCTTCATACATTGATTGTGGGAATGTTCACTTTCCCAACAAAGTTGGAAACAATATGGCTGCCTCTTTTGAAGATAAGTAGGCATTTATTATATGACCTTGCATTTCTATGCTAGATCCTATTGAAATGAACTGAAAATATATGTTTAAACAGGTATTTTTATGTTAATTTGTTTTTTGTACTGGGAATCAAACTCACGACCTTTCACTTGCCGGGCAGGCACTTATACTGCTGAACTAAATCCCCAGACCTTGGGCGTTAACTTTTATAGCCAACTTTATGATTAACAGCAAAAATCTAGGCACAGATCAACCTCCAGAAGAGAAAAATGGATAAACAAATTAGAGTGTATCTATAAAATAGAATAATACTTGGTAATAAAAGAAATAGTGCTGATATATTCAGTAACATAAAGAATCTCAGAAATATCCAATGAAAGAAACCAGACATAAATTATCCATACTATATGATTCCATTCATGTTTCAGTCTAAAATAGGAAAAAACTGTTTTCAAGTTATTGTTGCCTGGTTCTGAAGCAAAGTAAGGAAACTAACTATAAAAAGACATAGAGAAACTTATGGAACAGCAAAAAGAAATCCTGTGTTTTAATAGTTCTGGTTGTTGTTAGGATGTTTACATTTGACAAAACCCATTGAACCCTATCCCGAGAACGGATATGTTTTATATCAAGCTGCAATACTGCTCACAGGAAATATTTATTTTGAAATTTTGTAATTCTTTTAATCATACTTGGGTCAAGAAAAGAATATGTATCACCATCACTACTTACTGTAACATTAGAGATCCTATAGGTAGTCTACAAAAAGATATGATTCAAAGCTCTAAAACAGAATCACAGTATTATATATGGACTTAATTTATTTGTAACACTCTCAAATAATCTACAGGTGAACAGTAGCAATACATAAAACAGTTGAGCACCATTGTAGCCTAAAGGTCAAAAGGCAAAGGATAATAGCATCCTAAGTCAAAATCAAAAGCCAATTAAAATATAATAGCAGTCCATAATAAAACCATTCATTTGAACCATGGGAGTAACTGTAAGAGATATCAACCTTAGGAAGAAAGTTAAGAAAATGTTATCAAAATACTAAATTGAGGCCAAAGTGAAAGGAAGAAGTGATTTTTATGAATCTGTAGGAATATAGGACTTTAAGTAGTAATTTTGTACTTCTATGCCCTATCATACAACAAAGTAAACTAGTTTTATTAAGACCCAGATGTGAAAATGCAAACCTTTAACTGCAAGAAGAAAGTCTTGGCGCAAAAATATTGCTGTCGTTAAATTCATTGAAGATATCTATGTCACAGGACTTTTGCATATGCTGTTCCTCCTGCCTGAAATATTCTTTCTTAGAATGCCCTTAATTCCTAGCTTTCTTTCCACTGTGAAGTCTGCGATAATGTTTCAGTTTTAGTGGATACTGCTTGAATCAGACCATGTGAAATAATACCTCAGTCTCAGCAGCTTTATGTCCTTTTTTTCTCTCCGCCTACTATCACCTAAAAATTACATTTTTATTGGGACAGATGTTTTACTTTGTACACTTCGACATCCTTAAAGTATAAAATGATATATTGCTAAAATGCAAAGCAAAAATTGTAACGTGAATGCTTATTAAATTCAAGTTATAAGTTTTATAGTTCCTTACTAGTTTATTAGTGGGTTTATTGCTGTTTCTTGTTTTCAGTGTTTATTATTCTAATTAAAACAAAAAATAGTATGAAAGATTGCAAAGATGTTTCTCATCAGAAAATAGGTTACTGTTATTCAGTGCATTAGGAGATGATATAAAAAAGCATATGATATTTGGACTAAAAGGTTATCATAAATTATAGTACCTACTTCTAGAAAACTTAAAAGGAAAAAACAAAATATACATTTTATTAAAATAGAAATGCCAAAAGTTTCTTAAATTGATAAAAAAATCATTTGAAGGCAATAGCACTTATCATATTGATACCTGTTATGTAATTCTGTTGAATTGCTATATATAGCTCTGTTGCTCTACTACAGTGATTTTGAAATCTTAAACAATGCAATAAAATACAAAAATAAATACTTGTAGTGGATTTATGACTAATTCCTTAGGAAACAAATTTTCTCAGGCAAATTCAAGGAAATCAAGCTAAAATCTCATAAAAAGAAAAAAACATTAGGAAACCATTTGATAAGCCATTTACACAGAAATCAATTGTTATTTAATATCCAAACAATAACTAATGGGAATTTTCAAATAGAGAAAAGAAATTCCATTTATCGGGAACCAGCAACCTATAGGTATGTGTGTATATGTATGCACACACACACACACACACACGCACACAAACAGCACATAAACTACAGAATACTTGAAATAGTAGAAACGCTCAAGATTAAAGAAATGTGTTCAATTTGAATTGTTCATGATTATAGTCTCAATATCTCCCAAATGTTGAGCTTTATGAATATACAATAATGCATGAAAATAAAAATTTGACTGTGTATAATTTAATTGGCCCTTCATTGGGGGATCTAATAATAAATGTTGTGTATTATCACCAGAATTGATGAAATTCCCTTTGAATCTGTGAGTCATCTATAATCTAAAATATATCCAAGGAATGTTTAAAATCTGTTGGCAGTGTATTAAGATTTTGATTAAAGTCTTGGAAGACTTATTTATAATTAGAAATTGTCAACTGAATATAATATTTTTATATTCATAATCATTAGTCATTTTAATTAATCAAGTAGACTTCTACACAAGAAGAAATCTAAACTTTGGAAAATAACTCAGGCACTGGAGTCACTTTGTCTTTCATTATCTTCATTGAAAAATCTGTCCTATAGTGTTTCAGCCTAAGCAGGATGTTGACAATTATTGTAAGAAAACTATATTTTAGATTGTTAATTATCTTTTTATTTCAATAGTACTAATAATGCTTTTATTATTCCTACATAGTGGCTTTTGTCTTTTCATCAATTGTTGGCATCCCATTAGGATGCTTCTATTTTCAGTAATCAAACTGATATTATTTTTTGTTTTCTGTCAGTGTTTAAATCAGAATTATATCAGCTAATTAAATTAATTGAAAAATTGTACTGTTGAAATAATTTATATAATTTGGAAATTATCTGTTCAAGATTAACATTCTTCATAAGACAAAAAGCAGAGATGATTATACTAATCAGGTTCAATTAGAGACAAGAAAAACATTAAAGAGAGACAGTGTTCTATTTTATAGAAATAAGTACAATTCACAATGTTGAGATAGTTATGAAATTTTATGTGCCAAATAATATAATATCAAACTATATAAAGCAAAACTTATAACTAATAAAATGAGATGATGGAAAATAAAATTAAACTAACAACCTTAAACACAATATACTATATATAAGAAATGGCAAGTAGATGAAAATAATTTTCACTTGTGAAGCATTCTAATTCACTAAGTGATTAATTTAAAGACACCATAATAGAAGAGTTATTAAATCATTATGGTAAATCAATGACACAGAATACTATGCAGTCTTTAAAACCATATTCTTAATGACATTTAAATCTGTAGAAATATCATTTTAAATTATACCCTCAGGGAAATTTTAAGGCTTCAGTAAACTATGAACAGCGTAAAACTATGAACAGCATAAAACCAGCCAGAAATGACAGTGTATATAGCCATTTCTCGTGTCTGTCTCATGTTTTATTTACACAAACAAAATCTCACCATCACGTACACTCCCACACACACCTCATATCAGCTCCATTTTCTTTCCATTTTCATTCTGAGAAGTTATCACTATCAAAAATGTAGTGTGTTGTTTATATTTTAAATCCACTCTATGTATTCAAATGCAAGTATAACAATAAACAATATGTAGTGGTGCTTTGTGATTTTTATTCAAAACAATGTAAATCTACTATGGAAATATCAACTATAATTCAATTTGATAAAATTACTTTTCTGAGCTTGTCACGTGGAATATATTAGCTAAGATTTAAACATAGATGATAGAGGTTTTAATATTTGCATTATATCACACTTGCATTTCTCATTTTTTATGCTTGGCTAAAATTATTACATTTTACTTGCACTTTTTCCTTTTGAAAATCTTCTTTGCCCTTACCTCCTTGGGCATGTATTCCAGAACCTTCTATAATATATACTTGCAATCAAACTGCTAGACTGCCAGGGTTGTTTATTTTCCAGTTTTCTGTGTACTGTCATATTGTTCTCTGAAATGGTTGTACCAGCTCACACAACTGAGTGAAGAATGCCTCTTTCCCCACAGTTTGGATATATTTGGAGCGTCACATTTTATTTGTCTATCTAGATAGCAGTAATATATGTTTTGATGATTTGCCAGTTTTTATTTTATTCATTTCTAGTAAATTTGCACATTTTTCTCACGTTTGGTCCCAGACCTTCCAACTCTACCTTACACCTTCATGAATCACAAAATAATCACTTCTTTCTCCAACCTTATTTGTTTGATTCTAACTCAGTAAAGGTTCTTGGTAAAACCTGGAGATGAATCACCTGTTTTTATGTACCAAGCAAACATTTTTCTACACAAGATGCTTTATACTTTACTGTTTCATTTTTAGTAGTTTTTTGTTTTGAGGTAGTCGAAGTCTCCAACTTTTCTTTCGAGTCTTATGCTTTCTCCTTCACGTGTAAAAGTTCCTTCACTATCTTGAGATCATAAAAGCCTTTCTAAATGACAAACTGAATATTTTTTGCTTTTTGCATTTAAGTATTAATCAGTATGGAACAATGTACTTCTTGTTCCATGAGTCATTTTGTATATTCAGAAAATATTTGACACAACCTAACTTACTCAATGTCTCATTCTTCCCAATTTTATGTCATTGCATTGGTTGATCCTGTGTCCCCTCAAGGACTCGTAATTTGGTCGGGGCTGAGTCTGACATTCGTGATTGATTTGTTGTATAGTACTGGAATTGGTGAAGAGTGCTGCACCCGCCCAGGGATGGAGCTGATAGACAGGCTAAATACAGTTCTCCCCTCTCTTTCTCTGTTGCTCTTCGGCCCTCTCTTGTCTGTTTGCCTTGCCGTTTGGTGGCCACCATGAATGGCTACCCCACCATCCCATGAAACTTTGGAGTCAACTAAGTATGAACTGAAACCCCCTGATAACTGCAAGAAATAAACCTTTGCTTCCCTAATTTTGGGTGTCAGGTATTTTGTCTCAGCAACAGGTGAAAAATTACTCAGACAGTCATCTTAGCCATAGCAAAAGTTGAATTTGGTCATTTTATTTATAATGATTTTATTATGTCTTAGCTGATTAGGTCCATTTCCTTTCAATTTCTACATTTCTAACTTTATGCAACTTTTCTCATATATTTTTATAAAGTTATTCTGAATTTTTAAAACTCTCCTGACCTATTATTTATTTTCACATTCTTTTTAATAATAAATTTATGAATTTTCTCCTTTTTTAATCTTTGTGTTTATTTTTCATGAGAGTTTTCTTTGAGATAGTACTTTTCCCGACCACCTCTAATACAAGCAGATGTTTTTAAAATGCATTGATTTCTGCTTTTCTATTATTATTCAACTCTTCAGCTTTATTTTCTATTTGCTATGGCAAATAGAAAATCGTTTTCTGGTGTTTCTTAGCTAAGTGATTATCTTGTTCATTTTGAATTTGTTGTTTCTACAACAGAAGAATTCCATTAAATATCTACATTTCTATTTAAATGCTAGTTTATCTGCATTGGACATTCTTAATATATAATAATTATATTTTATTTTCTAAGTATTTAATTGTGGTCTTTCTTTTACTTTTCTTTGATTTGTGAGGATTACCAGGCACTGCAAAGTTCAGGGTGTTTTCAACCTTTCAATTTTTTCAAAGCTCTTGATCATTGATTTACCTCTATTTCCTTAACCTATGAGTTCCCTAATGGTAGGAATTATCATTGTTTTAATCATCTGCCTCAGGTCCTGGTGTAGCTCTGAGTCTGCACAGATGAGCACTCATCAGTTCCTCAGACTTCTTCATACACTGAATCATTTGCAGATTCATCCATTCATGCAGTAACCTTTTCCTGAATCTGGAGAGGAGCTTTTGGAACATGTTCTAGGCACTCAGGTTAGTTACTTTAAACAGTATTGGCGTCTAACAATCTAAGAATTGATCTCATCTATTTCACGAGGCAAATTCAAATATAGCCCACTACACATATAACACTTTTCATGTAATAATTTTCTCTGATCCTTTCATTTTGTTATTTTGGTTTCTCATTGGCAGAATCAGAGACCATATTATAGATTAATGAGTAATGTCGTTTTGGAAAGGATAAAGGAAGGCATCGTGGATCCTTTTTAGCTGTTCTCTTTGCTTGGATGCACATACAAGGATATTTATTTAGAGATCTGTTTTATGGCTCTGCTACAGTTAAAATCATCCAGTTTTTTAAAAACACTGTCATTTGAACACAAACTCAAATAAAACAAAAAAAATGTCAAAAATAAATCAGATGTGGATCTAAGTGATCATATTTTGTCAAAGATTCCTGGATGCTCCTATTCTATACTCAAAGATATGATCAATTGGAACATATTTATTGCTTAACTTACAGTTTTCTGCCTCTTTCTATTCTTATTGTAAAGTTTCTGACCTATTGTGTGACTTCTGGCATATTCAAATGGGATAGATACTAAGAATTGGATTCATGGAATATGTAGTCATTGATGAGAAAGTTTCTACTTTGCTTTATGGCAGCATGCCCCTTCATAAAATCTGCCTATTTTTACTCTGCCTGAAATGAAGGAACAGTTACTCTCAGGCTCTGCCCTCATTTGAAAGCAAAGAAACTGTGTATTTGAACTTGATGACCTACACTCCAGATAAGCAGGTGAGGTCATTATGATGGATTTTTCATCAAAGTTTTAGAGACATCAGAAATCGAAGCTAGATCTTCTGTACTTCCTAGGACTTACTGCAGTCAAATACTGAAAATCAACAGGAAGAGAGTACTGTTTTATATCTCTGCTACTTTCACTACTAGAGCGAAGTCCAAACTATGAAGCCTTGGCTATTCACGACTACCCTAACCTGCAGTTAAATGCCTAAGCAAAAGCAGAACGGCACTATCCTTGCCCTTTGGACATTAGCAACTAACAAGCAAGTCTCTATTACATGAAAATAAACACTAGCAAAATGAAATGAGATAATAGATAGTTCGGGTACACAGACTGAGTATCTCATATATAATGTTAGAGACCAGAGAGTATCAGACTTTGGATTTTTTTCAGATTTTGGAATACTTGCGTATATTATTATACCATATTATATTAAAATATATATGGTATGGAACCTGAGTTTGAACACAAAACTCATTTATATTTCACATACAGCTTTACTAATAATCTAAAAGCAATCTTACATAATATTTTTAGTGTGCATGTGTTTTAATTACAACCTGTGTCATGTGAATCAGGTGTGGAATTTTTCCCCTTGGTAATTCCAAGTACACACTCAGAAATTTTAAGATTTGGTAGAATTTTAATTACAAAGTTCTGGATTGGGGATGGCCACTCTGTAAACACTTGTATTTGTTTTAACGATAGAAACATTAAGATGCTGACTGTCCAGATCCTAGAAAACAGTCGCAATCTACGTGAGTGCAGTCTGCAAGGCCAGGATCCCTTCCTAAGTTACTGCAAGAGAGTTTTATTGCAGCCTTTAGCAAACCTGAGCTATTCAGGATTCTTTTGCATCAACAGAGTCACTCTCTGCTGTATATCCATCCCAGTCACCTGCAATGACCTTAAGTAACCTCAGTTTCTCTTAATAATAGGCGTTTGTACCACCCTAACTGTGACAGAGAGGGAGAATTTTATTGAGACAACACATTTTTGAAGAATCAAATCAGGGCTAATGACAACCGAGGAGGAATCATCTGGTAGGCACTTGATTCCTTCCAAACAATAAATCTTATCTTCCTCCTGAATCATTCTTGAGAAAAATTTATAAAATATCATATCTATGGATCAAATAAGATCAATAAAAAATAGTTACAATAATGTCCAAATAATTTGTTCTAATGGGAACTAAAACTCTCAGTTGAACTTTTGGTACTTTTATTAAAAGTAAAATATTTTTCCATACAAACGTGACAATTTAAAGAAACTCTGTTATATAGCTAATGTAAACTGTCTTGTGTCATTGTTGAATCTAGGAAACTTGATTCCTTAAATTATTCCCCTTTGCAAGAATTTATTTGTTAAGTAAATATTGTCCTTCACCACTTTCTTAGCCCCACCTCAAGAAATACAATTGTAGAATTTCAAATTCACTGTACCAACTACCAATAGAAGCCACATTTTCTTCTGCAAATCATGATTGTTTTCCAGGGACTCTTTTGCAAGTAGCATTAAATACAAATTAAGAGAATTACATGTACTTAAACAAATTTGAGCTGTTCATTGGCACCATTTCTGTATCCAAAAATTTTTTCTCTTTTTCTTCCACATTGCAAACACATTGCTTTGATCTTACATTAATGACTATATCCCCAAGGTGTCTTAGTTCATTTCGTGCTGCTAGCAGAACATTATAGACTAATTTAGAGTGAAAAGAAACTTATTGGCTCCCAGTTCTGGAGGCTGGAAGTCCATTGTCATCACCATTCTGTGAGTGCCTTTTTGCTGTATGTTACATAGTAAAATCATCCCGTGGCAGAAGGGCAAAGAGAGAGTGCATGTGTTAACCCAATCATGATAGCTTATTCTCCCCTGACAGGTTCCATTTCTTCATATTATGACAGTAATAATTAAATTTCAATATTAATTTTGAAAGGTGCAAACAAACTATAGCACAAGGGTAAGCAAGAAATATTCCAGAAAGTAAACTTAAACACCAAAGATTCATATCACTAGTACTCAGATAATTTTCATGTCTGCAGCTATTATGATTCTGGCTCTCAAATTTAGTAGATTGGAGAAATTTCACTGTATTCATTGTCAGTTTAATGAATGAATTGGCTAGAAAGATTCAAGGATGTATTTTTAACATCCTTGTAGCAGTGGTGGTCCTTGGAATAGGAAAGGGGAGTCTGATGAATTTAGAGACATAGATCTGAGAATGGGAAACTTGATTACTATCTAGCTGAGGATGCCCTCCTCTCTATACAATGTCACTTCAATTCACCATGTATTGTTTAGTTCATCCTGCACAGAAAGCTAATGATCCCTTCCTCACATTAGTAGACATCCATTTAAAAAAAATCTCAGGGGCTTAATTCAAAGGCGAAGGGAACCAACAAAAGCCTGAAACTCCCATCCTAGATTATTTTGAAAGCTGCATCTCAAACTTTGAATTTTAAACAACAGATAAATGAGTTAAATCTGATTAAAATATTCATTCCTACAAAAAAACTGCAGAAGATTTATGATCTTTATCTTTACTGGTTATTGAAATTTGCATTTGTTTGTTCCTTTGGACATAGAGTTATTTGAACTAAGAATAAATTTATTAATTAAGAGGATGCCATTTACCAGTTTTTAAAACAAGATTACTTTATAATGCAGTAACTCTGATGACTGATTTATCATCCCAAAACCTGCCTTAATATCGACTTTTTAAGCCAAAGTTCTGGTACTGTTAAAAGAAGGAGTAAATCTTTTTGTTAAATAATTAGAATTTATTTAAGGACACTATGCTCTTTCAAAAATAGTTATTTTTGAATGTACTAAATGAAAACTACCAGAAACATGTTCATCTCAATATTATTAAAAGTCATTGTGTATTGTATATGTGTGGTATGTGTATATACATGCACATATTTGGTAACTATGGAAACAAACAAAATAGGTCCTAAAATTGGGGAACATTTGTTTACTTTGTGGAGAAAGGAGGAGGAACTAACTCTAAATAAGGAAGTTACAAGTTAAATAGTGAAGACTTTTTGAAGAAAATAAAAAATGAACCTAGAAATCTAAGTAACTGAGATGAGTATAAATCATATACAATCCTAATTATAAATCATAACATTATTAAACCACACTTTGAGTTCTCTAGACTTTTAAAAAACACATTTCCCTCTGCTTTATTTTCTAGGAAACATACAATCAAATTTATAATTCTACTGCCTATTGCAATTGCCAATACAGTATGGCAAACAGATCCAAGTGTAACTCATACTCTGACCTCTCAGCTGATAATTGGTAGCTCCCATTCGTCCCAGCTCATGGAGGTAATTATTGCATTTTATGGCACCATTTTAAATAACATAAATTCATTAAGGAGAAATGGCAATTACAAGTAAACAAGCAGGGCTGGGGATGCAGCTAATGATAGAGTGTTTGCCTAGCATGTGTGAGGCACTGGGTTAGATCCCCAGTAGTGCAAAACAAAACAAAGAGCAAACAAATAATTTGTAGCTAACAGGTACATCTATGTAAATATAATGTGTAGGGTTTTTGATTACCAATAAACAAATATATTTGCTTATATATGCTTGCAATATCACTTTCTTTCTTCTTTCTCTTATAAGAAGGGCTACCAGATCCAAGTACTACTTAAATTAAGAAAAATATTTTTCCTGCAGGCTTATCAACAGCCTCTGACTCTTTTTTGAGGTCTATGGCAAACAGAGTAGGCAGAGTCTCAGAGCAAGTTCCCCAGAGTAGACGCTGAGTGCAAGATGTGAACTTCAGTCCCGTAAAGGAATGAGAAATGAAGAGAAGGCAACACAGGTTGTATAAATGAGTTCATCTGTTAGGGATAATCAGGGCCCAGCTTGGTGATATCTGCAGTTTCTGACAGAAAGGAAGTTGAGAAAGCTGTCCTATTTTTGTGTCATTGACTGAAGGGTGTTCCTAGGGGCACTGGCTTTCTGACACTTACAGCCTGCCCTCGGTAGGGGTTGAATCCACTCCCAAGCTCTCTGCAACATCTGGGGCAGGTACTTGTGGGAAGAAGCTTTGGGTAGGAATAGCTAGTGCTCAGAATGTATGGGGAAGTATCAGTGATAAATGCTTCAGAGAAGAGAAAAAACAGGACACAAAGGAATCTTCAAATTTCTCATATTCATCCTTTGCATAATTTGATACCTTGTATTTTTTCACTTTTCTTTGGCGAACAGGAAAGAGATAAACAGTGGTTCTAACAGGATAATGGCTTCCTATTTTAGATCTTTTCATTAGAAATTAAATTCTTAGGCTATGTGTCATATTCAACGTTAGTGCAAGAACATGTTTCAAAGTCAAATGTAAATGCCTCTTAGACCACCCCTGGAGCACACTCCAGTTACTTTTTTTAAATAGTGTTGTTTCCGGAGATTCAGAAATTGTCAACATTCTTGCAAGCTACAGGTGCAAATGAAGCATCGGGAATGAGCCTTTTACTTACTTAACAACTACATTCATTATTTTTTTACAGGATACTGTCAGCCAAATTCCATCTGGTTTCATGCATTGTATCAATTCAATGCTTGCCCCATCTGAAATAAACTTCTGGCTAACTTTTGTTAAGACCCCTGTCCTGATCCTTTTATATTTTGACAGTCAGTTTCTGTCAAACTTGTGGGAAATAAAAGATTTTTACAGATGCTAAGAAAAGATCAGAGGCACAAACTTAGTTTAAAATTCCAAAATCGATGTTTAAAAAAAAAGGGATGAAAAACCCCAGGAAGCCTCCAGGTTGTCTAAGAAGTCCTCAGTTCAAAGATAGTAATTCAGGGATGAATCTAAGGATCTGAGTGTCAATAGGATCTAGGTTTGATAGGAAAAGAACGATCTTTTCAGGGTATCTTGGGATTATTTGACTTTATGACCATTGTACAAGGTGAAACTATAAGTGAGGGTGTTGGGACCAGTAGAAGAGCATGCAAAGAAAAATCACTCATCATACTCCTTGCCTCCGATGCCTCCTCCCTAATTTTTATGGAAAGAAAAAAAATAAACAGATGAACTTGGGAATACATGCCTCAGTACTTTATCTAAACAGTCTGTTTTAATACATAGTCAAACTACTAAGGGTTTACAATGAACAATTGAATAAGGAGACTACTGTACTCTGTATGTTGAGCGTATTTGTGTGTTGTCTTCAAGGTTATGTACAAAGGATGAAGTAAAATTTTTGTGGAATCTTTTGGAACCAATGTATTGCGAGGCTCACTCTTCTGAAAAAACTATGCTGATGATGTAAACTTGTCCTGGTTTTGTCTTGAGCCAGGTGAGTCTGGTCTGTTTTAGGCTATTCATGTCAGAAACATATCTTTCTTACATCTGTTTAGATAGCTCTACATCCCAGGAATTCTATCTATCAGGCTGGACCAGTTTGTAAAAGTATTTCAGTATCTATTTTCCAACAAATCCTCTTGCCCCACTATAGGTCTGAAGTCTGACTCTGAACAGTATATCTTTTGTCTTTGCATTTCCAGACATTTAAAAATATATATTACCTGAGTTCTGCCTAAACCCTACATTTCTGGCTGTGCAGGAAAACTTTCCAGATGTCAACATCAGTATCTGGAGTTTGTCTTGAACCAGGTTGCTACTAGAGTGTATTCTCAGTGCACCAGAGGCTTTGCCTTCACAGTCTTCCTAGGTCTTGAAGTCTTTACCAGCTAGGCCTTCATTCCTTATCTGTCTGCAAGGAATTGGCCAGATGTCCACAGTGGAGTAATCCCTGTAAACCAGTGCTCCAGAATTTTTGATTACCCACGTAGGTCAGAGCCTCAACCCAACATGTTTATGTCAGAGGTCCCTGAGATAACAATATGCCCAGAGATTGGGATGCTAAATACCTGCCATTTGTGTCACTATTCTCTGTTCTGAAGAATGGCTCAGAGCAGAATTTTCTAGTTAATTAGTGTGCACTATCACACAGAGGTCAGACACAGCCAGAGAGTTCTCCTTACATTACTGATTTTTGCAGCTAATGCCAATAGTCCACACTTCATTGAAACCTGTATTATAACCCTAGTGAAAAGTATGCCCCAAAACAAGCACTTAAGGAAGAAAACATTGTAAGTTGACTCAGAGTATGAGTTTATAGGGAAGGTTAACACTACTGGACACATGAGAAAGGGAGGTGACCAGGGAGAAATAATAGGTAGGTCATACTGAAAGATCAGTAGGAACAAAATCCCTACTGTGACAATGTCCCATTGACCCTCGAATTTTGATTTTAGCTTTAGTAATCCTGACCCAGCAGCAGATGGTCAGAGAAGTAGAGAGTACATAACTCCAAATCTGGGGAGGCCTAGGATAGAAATAAAAGTGGCCACAGGTGTTGTGTGGGGAGAAATTGCATTCTTCTCTCCTGAGTAGCGGACGTGCATTCATACTGTATGATGCCTACCTCCCTAATCTTGGTCTTGATGGTGAATACAGATTATGAAGAGCTATGATTCTGTTAAAAGAAGCAGTTTGAATAAGCTCCATGAGTGGATCCCTTTCTTATGGAGAACAGAAATATTCTCATAAATAACAAGATTCACACTGGATTGTTTTAATGCCACATTGAAAATGATCAAGTGGACCTTTCTGTGAACTTCAAATTCAACACATTTGTAATTCTTTTTATATGAAAATTTCCAAATTTCCACAGGGTCTTCTGCTTCCAAATTTTTAGAACTAATATTACTAATACTCCAACCAGTAGATGATTTCCAAATCCTAGCCAATATTGACTGATCAAGGCATTCAGCAGCAATTACAGTCCCAACATTTGCCTAAGGTTAGAATTAGTGTCTTCCATTCTTGTGGAAGAGGGCTGCTGCTACTCATTTACTCATATTTATAATTCTGTCCATGGAATTGGAAGCATACTCATTAATTCTGCCCATTTCTATCCTTTAGTTCTTTTCCACCTCTATAGAACAAAGACCACTTAACTTAATGCTAAGATCCAGAATACTATTGGGGCCATGTTTGCTAGCATATGGTAATGCCGTGTGAAGGAAAATGTTCACCTTTATGCATTTATATAGCAGATAGACCTGACAGATACTACTTCACCATGCCGGACATTCTGCTTTGCCTAGGTTTAGAGAGGGCTGACATGGATGCTTGGCCATTTAGGATATAGCAGGGGAAATAAAGAATTTTCATTTGTGTAGCAGAGTATAAAGAAAGTTTGTAAATTTTTCTCTCCCTTTCTTCTTTCCTCCTTCCCTGCCTTTCTCCCTCCTCCTCCTCCTTCCCCTTTTCCTCCCCCCACTTTTCCTCCTCCTCCTCCTTCTCCTCCTTCTTCTTCCTTTCTCTCTCTCTTTCTTTCTCCCTCTCTCTCTCTCTCTCTCTCTCTCTCTCTCTCATCTACAAACAGACTGAATTTTGAGAAAGGAAAAGTTTTTAAGTATTTACCTAGCTTTTGATAAGCATGAATTCACTTCATGTTTTCCTTTTGATTCTTATCTGAGTATGGTCTTCATAGAAGAGTACCCCAGGAGAGAGCAGATAAAATGTTCTAGACCTTAAAGTCACCCAACCTGAGGACTTCTCAAAAAGTGTTCTCACACACATAATCCAGTATAGCCTCAGCTTCTGGGATCCTTGCTGTAATCTTTCTCTTTGATTTACTTGGCTGTGACCAGATTGTGAGGGGTCAAAGTTATTGAGCCACTTCAGATTGTCTCTGACTCACCAAGCTCTACTGACCAAAGTAATAGCTCTGTGATTAATTTTCAGCCTTCACTTAAATAAATAAAAAGCCATCTCATGCCATAGCAAATTCAATTGAGCCAATAAGAAGCAAGCTGAATCTTACAGGTTGAACTCCAGTCATTATTATTGGCCATCTGGGAATCAGTGTGAAAGAGTGCCTTCCTTGAAGGAAGATATTTGCTTATAACATAGGAATGCAAAATATTGCTATGAATATAAATAATTTGATATTTTATACTTATCATACAGGTTCCCATGGATGCAGCAATAATGTGTGCACCACTTAAGAATATCTAGAGAGAGTATGTATTCCTTTGTTACTCAGAGTATAGAGTGATTCTATGCCACTTTTTGTCCAAGATAAATGTGTTTTTATCCAAGATAGCCCTTAAGTGTTATGATCTCCAGTATATCTCTGTTTCAACAGAACATTAAATGGTCACCCTCTGAAATTACTTTTACTATATTCTAAGAATAAGCTTTAAAATCCTATGTTGGAAGGTAATATTCTTCTTAACCTAGACTAAGCCTGCTTATTCTCCAATATCTCAAAAACACAGCCTTGTCTTGTCAAAAGCTGACCAAAAAATCAAATTTATTGTTACTAAACTTGATGTACAAATATACAGGATAATACAGTAATTCTAATTTTCATAATGTTTAAAATTCCATTGCATTGCAAGGCTCTAGAATGCACGGTATTATGATTTTGGGATGTGATCTAGGATCAGACCAGCAGTAGTTTCTCCTACAGATGTGTCTCTGAAAATATGGCACTAAATGTAAATGTAGTTTGTACATGAAAGTGTCAAAATATCTGCAGAAACTTATGTAAACAACACCCAACATAGAGTGTATGCACACACGAACACGTATTTTTTTCACACAACATATTGGAGTTAACACTTATAGATGAAGAAATAAACCTGATACATCCCTATAAGATCTATTTCTGAAACAACTTCAGCCAATATCTTTTTCAAATTCCATTTTGAGGTCCCAGAATAAATGCCCTTTCTTGTTACAGCATAAGCCCCAGCCAATTCTCCAAATGGTCTTGGAAAATTGCCTTCAGAATTGACGCTCCCTGGGGAAGGTTTACTGGTAGAGAAAGCAGAGATACAGAGGAGTTTTCAAGACACATAAAAAAGCAAAAGAGGTGGTAGAAGGGTAAGTTGGAACAGGTGGTATTAATTTTTCTTTGTCCAGTAGTTCTGTTCATTATTAATAGCAATAGTTTCCACTTGTATAGAGAACATTTTTGTATTAATCCAATTTAACTTGCAAAATTCATAAAGTTCAGGGTCTATATTCTGGGCAGTCCACTGTGGAGAAATTAGGCTCACTTAAGAACAAAGATTTTCTATTTTAAAATCTGAATTTGATTGAGTCTGAACCAACAAATATCTGAGTGCTATTGTGTAATATTTTCTGTTCTTTATATTTTATTGTGCTCTCAACATCAAAATATACCAATTCAAAAAATAAAAATATGACAAGGTAAGCAACATGATAAGATTAAGAAATAACAAATGCTCAGAAGTGAGAAAGATCTTATTCAACTGAGGTAATCAAGAAAGACTACAAGAAAGAGATATCACTTTTCATTGACTTAAATAGATGAACAGATCTTCAGGGTGATGGAAGAGGAAATTCATTCTTGGAGGTATTCACCTAGCAAAAGCAAAAGGACAGAAACACCTCATTAGACTTTTGTTGGAAGAGCAAGATTACTTCACTACATTAAGATTGTTGAGAATATAGTTAAGTTAAGCACCCGAAAATTAATACATATTAAACAAATTTTAACCCAGCTTATTTTTGTAAATTTTATTTTAAAGGAAAAAATCAAGGAAAACGATGATGAAAGATTAAAAAACAACATCATAGGGGAGTAACAAATGTTAATACATTGTGTATTATTAGTTTCAAAGTAGTTGTCCAGATTACAAACTGTAGGCATGAAAAATGGATCAGACAATATAAGCACAAACCTTACTTTTCCACGAACTACTAGAAATTAGTAGTATAATTGTCTTAACCACCTTGTATATATATGTATGTTTTTTCTTTCTTCCTTCATTCTTTTCTCCTTTCCCCATCCCAGTTTCTCTTTCCTATTAAACAGTTTCTTCCTACTTCACAACATCTATTGTACATTTTGGATCACATTTATTGTTTCAGTTTCTTACACTGGGGTGGCAATGTAGTGTTCATACATTTGAATCTCATTTATTTCACTTATGCATTTGATCTCACTTTTCATCCATTTGCCTATAAAAGTCTCAAGGTTGTCCTTTTTTACAGCTGAGTAGTACTCCATTGTATAAAAATGCTGCATCTTTTTTATTCACTCCTCATTTGATGGGCATTTGGGTTGTTTCCAAGATTTAGCTATTACAAGTTGTGCTACTATAAACATGGGTGCACATATATTGCTGTAGTATGATGTTTCTAATTTTTCTGGGAAAATGCTCACAAGAGGAATAGCTGAATACAGTGGGACCTCTAATCCTAGTATTCTGAGGAATCTCCACACTGATTTCCACAGTGGTGGCACCATTCTACACTCCCACCAACAGTGGAAAAGAGTTCCTTTTCCCCAACACCCCTCCAGCATTTGTTATTGATTGATTTCATCATTATAGTCATTCTTTATGTAGTGAGATGGAATCTCATTGTTGTTTTAATTTGCATATCTCAAATGACCATTGATGAACATCTTTTTCATATCTTTCTTTGTATTTTGTAATTCTTTATCTGAGAAGGGTGTATTCTTCTCAGATGCCTATTTTTTAGAATGGGTCTTTGAATTTGGGGGCTCTGGTTTTTTTTCAATTCTTTATATGTTCCAGATAGAAGTGATTTTTCTAAGGGACAATTGGCTAAATTTTTTCTCACTCTGTGGGTTGTCTTTTTATTCCATTGGTCATTTCTTTCTATGTGAAAAGCTTTTTAATAAGATGAGATCTCAGTTGTTGATTTTTGAAGTATTTCCTGTGTAGTTGAGTTTTTGTTCATGAACTATTAACCTACACCTATGTCTTCAAGATTTCTACTTAATTTCACTCTCAGTACCTTTAGTGTTTCTGTTTTAATATTCATATTTTTAACCTATCTTGACTTTAGTGTAGTGGATAGTGATAGACATGGGTCTAGTTTTAGTCTTCAGCATGTACAGAGCCAGTTTTTCTGGCACCATTTACCAGAGGGGTTATCTTTTTTCCAGTGAACATATTTGGCCCCTTTGTCAAAGATAGTGTGACTGAATGTGTTTCTAGTTGTGTCTGCATTTTCCAATCTGTTTCACTTATAGTTGTCTATTTTCCAATGCCATACTGATTTTATGACAGCAGCTTTGTAGCATAATTTCAATTCAGGCATTGTGATACCTTCTGCCTTGCTTTTGTTACACAGAAATGTTTTTGCTATTCTAAGTCTCTTCTGGTTTCAAATGAATTTTAGGAATATTTTCTCAAGTTCTCTGAGGTATGCTAATGGTATTTTGATTGGGATTGCATTAAATCTGTATAACAGTTTTGGGAGTATGGCCATTTTCACTATGTTGGTTCTTCTCATCCTTGAGCAAGGGATATCGTTCCATTTTCTGATACCCTCTTCAATCTCCTTTTTCAGAGTACTGTAATTTTCAATATATAAATCATTTACTTCCTTTGTTACACAGATTCCTAAGTATTTCGTTTTTTTTTTTTTTGATGCTATTTTAAAGTGTGTGATTTCCCTAATTTCTGTCTCAGTGAGATTGTTGTTTGTGTACAGGAGTGCTATCGATTTTTAGGTGTTGACTTTGTATCCAGCTATGCTACTGAATTTGCTTATTAAATCTGGGAGTATTTTGGTGAAATTTTTGGAGTCTTCTATGTAAAGTACCACGTCAACTGCAAATAAAGATTATTTAACTTCTTCTTTTCCTATCTTTATTCCTCTTATTATTCTCTCTTGTCTAATTGCTCTGGTTAATGGTTCCAGATCTATATTGAATAGGCATGGTGATAGTGCATACTCTTGTCTTGTTCCTGATTTTAGAGTGAAAGCTTTCCATTTTTGTTCATTTAGTATGATACTGGCTTTTATTTTCTCGTAGATGACTTATCAGGTTGAAGTAAAGACTATTCCAATTTTCTGTACAGTTTGTATCATGAATGTGTGTTAGACTTTATCATAAGCTTTTTCTGCATCTGTTGAGATTATCATGTGATGTTTTTGTGTTTGACTCCATTGACATTTATTGATTTGCATATGTTGAACTAGTTCTGCATTCCTGAGATGAATCCCATTTTGTAATGGTGTATAATCCTCTTGACAATTTGTTGCATTCTGTTTGCTAATATCTTATTGAGAATTTTTGCATCTATGTTCATTACAGGGATGACCTGTGCTTCTCTTTTTTGGTTGAGTCTTTTTCTGGTTTTTGTATCAGTGTAATACTTGCCTCCAAGAATGAGCCACAGAGTATTGCTTCCCTTTCGATTTCATTAAAGAGTTTGAGGAGTGTTGTCATTAAATCTTCTTTAAATTTCTTGGACTGTTCAGTAGCAAATCCATCAGGGCCTGAAATTTTCTTTCTAAATTTTAATTGCATTTTCAATCTCATTAATTGATATTGGGTCATTTAGAACATTCATATCTTCTTGATTCATCTTTTGTAATTCATATGTATCTAGAAATCTGTCCATTACTTCTGTGTTTTCCATCTTAAGAGAGTGAAGGTTTTTGAAGTAGATATTGATGATTTTTTTAATTTCCATGGGATGTGTATTGATTTCACCTTTTTCATTCCTCAATGCATGAATTTGATTTTTATTAATTTTTTTGATAAAGTTGTCATAGGGTTTATCAATTTTATTTATTCTTTTAAAGAACCAATTCTTTGACTCATTAATTCTTTCTATTGCTTTCTTAGTCTTCATTGCATTAATTTCTGCTCTGATCTTTATAATTTTCTCCCTCCTATGAACTTTGGTTTTGTCTTGGTCTTCTTCTAAAAGATTGAGGTGCAACATTTTGTGGTTTATTTATGCAAGTTCTGTTTTCCTGATATGAAAATTCACCACTATAATTTCCCTCTTAGGACTTGTTTCATTGTGCCCCACAGGTTCCATCCTGTTGTATCTTCATTTTAATTTAATTGTAGATATTGTTTAACTTCTTCTTTAATTTCATTTGTAACCCATTGGCTGTTTAGGAGGTTGTTACTTACTTTCCATGTGTTTATGGAGGTTTTGCAGGTTTTTTGCCATTAATTTCCAATTTCATTGCAGTATAGTCAGATAATATGCTTGGGATGATTTCATTTCCTTTGCATTTACTTAAGCATGTTCTGTGGTCTAGTATATGATCTATTATAGAAAATGTTTCATGTGCAACCTTAGAAATGTAAGTATTCTGATATTGCTGGGTGGAACATTCTGTAAACATCTACTAAGTTCATTTAGTCACAGATTTGCTCCAGTTCTCATATTTCTTTGCTGATTTTTTTGTCTAGTTGATCTAACTCTTTGTGACAATGGAGTATTAAGATCCCCTGTTAGGGTCGGGTCCGCGTCCTGCGCAGTGCCCAGCACAGCTCCCTGGGACCAGGAGGCCTTGGCTCCCACCCAGTAAAGGAGGAGACTCCACCTGCATGCCCCGGGAGGCCGCCCTTCCTTGCTGCGCATGGGACACAGCCCACTGGGTCCCGCGATCCTGCACGCCGCGAACCTCAGGGCAACGCCGGCCAGCCGCGCAGGACACAGAGGTACGCAGCCCAGCCCAAATCAGCCCAGGAACCCAGAGCTGCTCACTGGGAATTGAGCAACATAGCTGCAGGGACCTGGAGAGCTTGCCCCCCCCCACCAGAGTGCAGAGCGCACGGCAGCTCCATTCTTCAGCCGCGCGGCTCCGCTCGAGCCTCTGCCATCCCACAGCTCCTGTGCAGACCGCGCCACCCAGCAGGGTTGCTCCCGGCACTGTAGGCCTGGGACCTGCCCGGGCCTGCCCCACAGGCATAGCTGTTGGGCCGAGCTTGCGGACAGAACCAGGGTCGGGTCCGCGTCCCGCGCGGTGCCCAGCACAGCTCCCTGGGACCGGGAGGCCTTGGCCCCCACCCAGTAAAGGAGGAGACCCCACCTGCATGCCCCGGGAGGCCGCCCTTCCTTGCTGCGCACGGGACCCAGCCTACTGGGTCCCGCGATCCTGCACGCCGCAAGAATCAGCGC
>RJWM01016243.1:0-45910 GCA_004363535.1 Dasyprocta punctata | reverse complement strand
TGTGTGTGTGTGTGTGTGTGTGTGTGCATGCGCCCACACACATGTGCTGTCATGCTGTGAAATCTGTTGACTGTTAAATAATAATTTAAAAAATTGCAAAGCATTGAAGCCGGAAACTACCATGTTTCCTATTAGTATTGAACTGGGCCCTTTTGCTAGGAACAGCCAAAAGCCAAACCCCAAGCACTCGAACCGCAGGACCAGGAGGGCTGCCCTAGAGTGCGTGTATTGGCCTGAGCTTCCTGCCTGAGTGACCAGCCTTCACCCAGGATCAAAAACAAGCTCACTGGACGCTGAGCACATGACATTCAGCAAAAGGAAACATTTCTCCATGTGGTCAGTTATCTCTGAAAAATATTATCTTGAGCTACCACTGAAAAATAAAATGAGTACTTGCTTGAAAACCACATTACAGTCATTCTGAGAGATGTGAAGTTGTAGCATTCTACTCTAAGAATGAATAGATCTAAGAATGTGCGTCAGGGGGATGCACGCGAACTGTGTCCACCTACACCTGTCCATGAACAAGAGTGCCAATCTGAAAGGAATACATAGCTACCTCTTCTCTGTGATTATCGAAATTGACAAATAAATAAGAACATAAAAGGTCCAATTGTCTCTGAAGAGAAAAAACTACTTGGTAGAACAATTGTGAAATTGAACCCATCGGCTTAAAACCAGGCATTTTCCCCAACATATTTTTCTTATTAATTTCCAAAGACTTTAACGATATTGTTTACATGCACATATTGAAATAGCATGAGCTAAGAGTTAGACCCTATCCTAGTGCTGGTTAGATAGTTTATTAGCTATGCCATAATGGACAAGTTGCTAGAACTCTGTGCCACAAAGTTACTGCACATGTCAAAGAAAATAATAGTATAAAGGATCATTCAGAAAATTAAATTGGATAATACAATTTAAAATGCATGACATTTGGTGGTGTTAACATTTGGCTTCCTATTTATGAAAGTAATAATTATATATACATTTGCATTATATAAAATAGCTACACATTTTATGAAAGATTCTGAAGTTACAACTATTTTTTTCACTCTTTAAGAGGCCTATACATTATATTCATTCAGTCTATAACTCCAATCATGTTTAACATACTGAGTTCAGAATTGTAGAAATCCAAACAAGATCAATAAAAGTTCTTCTACTGAGAAATATACACTACATTCATTTTAGTCATTCAACAATCATTTAATGGGCTCCTAAACTGTACCAGGCTGCACTATCCTGAACAGTAAGAACACAGCTCTCAATAGAGTCAAAACTATTCTGGCTCCCATGAGACTTATAGTAGAGATAGTTAACAAAGAATGATTGAAAAAATTAAGTAGCAATAGCACTATGAAAAATACAGTAAGGTTTATGTACTCCAGAGTGATTGGGCAGCTACTTTAGATTATTTAGTCATCCCTGGAAGGGCTCTCTAAGAAAGTGAGGTGACCTTTACATGACAGAAGAAAGCCAGGCATGTCAAGATCTGAGGAAGAGTGTTCCCTACAATGGGAAAGAGTCTAGCGTATCTGGGGAGCACTATAAGGCCTCTAGGGGGTGAGTAGAACAGGCAAAAGAGAAAGTGGTGAGGAGGGAAAGGAGGCATAAGAAGCCAGACCATGTCACATAAGGACTCATAGGTCAGCCTCAGGAATGTGAATCGCATTGTATCCAGGAAAGTAAACATCTAGCTGCAGGAATATTCAATGAGCACGGCACACACGAAGCACTGTGGGAACCCAGATGAGAGCTGTTAACAGATGATACAGGCAGAACTGCAAATGTGAAACAGCAGGGCAGGTGACAAGGGCATTCTAGGCTGGGAAAATTATGCAACTGAGAATACAGGCACGTAGTGGAAGAGGATGGCCAATCTGGGACCCTCGAGAAATGCCAAGGAAGGTAAAATCAAAGTGTACAATCCCAGATGGGGACAATCTTTAATGTCAGACTGAGCAACAGGGTCTTGTCCATAGACATGGAAAGACACTTAGGCTATTGTTAAAATGAGACCTCCTGAGGCAGTAAAGATTCAACACACTGTATCTCCTTTTTTATTTATTTCTATTTGGTTAGACACCAAGAGTGACAGTGAGCATTGTCTTAATACTATCTTGCTATTACCTGGGCATCTTGAGTCCCCATATGCATTTATGTAGCATAAAACACGCAGAGACGGTTTCTAGGAGAGCAATCTCACAATGTAAATCAGAATTTCTACAGCGCATGTCTCTGGTGTGGGATTTCTTTAATAATATCCAACCGAGAGACATATTCATACATGAACCTAAAAACCATCCAGAGAGACACGGTGGGATTCTCACATCCCACCACTCTGAAGTCCCAGGAGCCACCCCTACAGCCAGACATCATCACCAAAGCAGCAGAACCCTGAGGAATGGGAGACCAAGGGATTCCTTGAAAGCATACACTCTAAGGCAGACTGTTCAAATCAGTGCTTTCTAAACTGTGACTCACAATCCATTAGTCAGTCATGAAGTCAATCCAGACAGTTATCCGCGGCATTTTTTTTAATTTAAACAAACAGAATGAAATGGAACAGAACAGAAAGAATTAGAGCGAACCAAAAATACTAAGGGTAAATAACCATTTGATAAACATATCACATCTATTTCTATACAAACATACACACAGTCATCTGTCCTGCGTTATAAGATGTATTTCTTTCAGAGGATCACAGTTTTTAAAAGTCGAGAACTGATACTTAAAATTATTTTGTGGACTGATGTTTAACCAGACTGGGTTTTAGGAGGAGGGGCTCTCCCAGTGGTAACAAGTGGGATCTAAAAAGAAAACCTGTTGAGTTAGTAAATATTTATCTTTGGTAGGGCTGAGAATTGATCCAAAAGTATACACCTCAAGTAGTTAACTGTGAGTATCTCTGCACAATGTGAACGATGTTATAGAATGGGAGAACTATAGCAAGGCATGGTAACACACGTGCCTTAATCACAGCTACTCAGAAGGCTGAGGCAGGAGGGTCATGAGTTCAAATCGGGGCAGCTTAGCAAGACCCTGTCTCAAAATAAAATAATAAAAAGTGCTGAGTATGTAACTAGGTGGTAGAATGCTTGCTTAGTATGCTCAGGGCCCTGATTTAATCCCTGGGATGGAAAAAAAAAGAAGACGTAGAAGAAGAAGAAGAAGAAACTTTACCTTTACCTTTCATATATTTTATGTATTTTATGTATTTTGCATACTTATTTTATATGCCCTAATCCTTCACATATTTTTGTACTATATTTCATTTTAAATAAAGAATAAAAGTCATGCATTAGAAATACACTACCTACACGGTATTCAGTTAACATGAAATGTGACCGTGTCGCTCAGCCTAGTCAGTGAGACAAGGAAGGGAAATGTGTTGCCACCTCAGGAAGCTGGCAGTAAATTGGCAGGAGTGTGAATGATTAAGTCAATAGGTGGCCTATTCATTAGGCTCCCACCTAATGTATCAAAAAATGATTTGAGCAAGCAGACATTTGTACAGCCAGAAGACAAGGCAGAGGATGTCTATGGGAAAAGTCTTGTACGGGGGATTGAACTCACAACCTCACATCTGCTGGAGAGCCGCTTAAGCCACTAAGTCAAACTCCCAGCCCTAGTATTTTGCAGCAGGGTCGCACTATGTAGCTCAGGTCGGCCTTGTGCTCGCATTGTAGCCCAAGCCAGCCTCAAACTCACAATGCTCCTCCTACCTCAGCCTCCTGAGTGCTGGTATTAAAGGCGTGCGCCACCACGCCTGGCTTCTATGGGAAAAATCTTAAAAGAAAAGTGAGTTCTAGAAAAGAGACTGGAAAAGAGGAAGGAAGGCAGCCGAGACTCCAGGTAAAAAGTGGGAGCTGCAGGCGAGTGTTGCTCTCCAAGAAAGCTCTAAGAAATGTTTGTCAAAGACCCAGAAGGCCCTGAGCCATGAGGAAATGATGGCATGATAAAGAAGAGAGCAGCTACCCGGAGCTCAGAGCTGCGGAGGCTCCTGCAACCACACGATGGGAGCTGACCACGGGCGGCACCCGCTGCTCACTATCCCTGGACCTTCTAGCCTGCAATGTCCTCCTGCGGACCAGGCACTCATGCTTCTGTCCAGGCCTCTGCACACTCTTGCTTCTCCTGTCTGCCCCTCTCCTCATTGTGATTCCATGGTTGGGAGTCTCATTGCCATGCTTGCAGCAGATATATTAATATATTCAATAGGTCCCATCCAGAAAGCAATGTGGGTCATACTAAGTGGCACACAATTGCTTACCTGTTGTACTTGCCCAAGTCTCATGTTTAATGACCCTAGATAATGATAGTCCACCAGCTTGCCCTGTCCTCCTGGTCCCAATAGTTCTATGACTTTTCACTGTTCCACTGAAAAAAGGTCTTTCTGTGGATTTGGTATCTTCAAGCTTGGAGGTGATAGCACAGATTTATTTTTATCGGAAATAATCTACATCTGAATGGTAATTTCTATTACCTCTTTAAGGCCGGACATGGCCACAGTCCAAGATGCCAAGCTTTTCTATGCAGCATTTTCAAGAGGAGCAGACTTCTTGAAATCTAGTGTCCTAGATTCCAATAGAAAACTGCCAAAATGTGAAACCTCTGTCAATGCACCATTACCACTGGAGTAGACCCAAGCGGAATATATGTGATTTGTTTCTCAAGGTTAGAGAATTCATTTAACAGTGGCAATGGGTAAACTAATACAAAACCACAAATCCTCATGATAACACTTTACACAGGGAATGACTTGCATGTAGCAAATACATAAGGCATATTTGAAACTATAGCATTCAGCAGTGGCGTTGCACATGGCATTTTCTTAATAAAAATTAAGTGAGTGTAGTAATGCATAAGTTGCCTAGGTAAGACAGGCATAAAGCCTTATTCCACTGATGACTGCTGCTGATGGCCACAGAAACTGTGAATCACAATGCAAAGGTAGATACCTTCGCTAAAATCTTGCATTTGGCATCATTAATTCCTTTTTTATTTTTCTGACTTTCCTCCATTCTAAGTATTGGAAAAATTGAAAGGTGTCTTAATCTCATTTTATGGCAACTAAAATACATTCACAAATTGCCAAGAGTTCCCATTCTACCATTCAATATTGGCGGCTTCCCTCGGGTGAGTCCCTCATAAATCATGTTGCTGATGTTTGATTTTCATAAGTAGTTAAATCCACCCATTGTTTTTTCTATTGCTCTTTGGAATTTACTGTAAGTGGAGGAAAAAAGCAGATCTATTCCTTTTATAAATAAAAACCTACAACACAACATACCGATAACCAAATCTCTCTTTCTCTCTCTTTACCCACCTTCTCTTCATTCGAAACAGTTTAAGACCAAAACTCAGATGAGAGTCAGACTTGTAATATTAAATACACTTTTATAGAGAAAAATATATATGACAAAAACTTTATAGGAGCAGCTAACTCGTCATAGTTTTAAAAGCATCTCCTGCATACTGCTGAGTAAACTTCCATAGGATTCATTGCATTTCCCCACACAGGAATCTATGGCTAAAGACATTCAGGAAATGAGCTAAATATTTCAGAAACTTGGATTTCACAGCCTCAAACCTCCTTGTAAAATCTGGAATGAGACAATTTGATCAGAATTTCAGAATAACTATTTTTCAGATTCCCTTTCTGGGTACCATGGAAATATATTTTTAATCTTATAATTAAGAAGTTAACTGTTTGCTTAATTAGATAGGAATTAAGCATTTTCTAAATCTTTCTTATCAAAAGTAGGTTCATACTGTGACATTAGCTATACTTTGTTCACCATGGGCCAGAATTTTCAGTCTCTATAGTTAATCAATTAGGTTTCCTGGAGCAATTCATAAGTGATAGAATTACCATAGTATTTCCTTTGTGTCTGAGATAATAATGGAAAATGCCCAGTGGTTAATGTAAGCCAGTCACTGGCTTTCCAGCTTGACCAGTGACAAAATCAACACTGATCAATTCCAGTCGAGCTGGCCACTAATACCTCACCTCTATATTTAATCAATTTCACTTGATATGAAATGGATATCATTTACCAACATATAAAAGATACTCGCCAGGGGTGGTGGCGCACTCCTTTAATCCCAGCACTCGGGAGGCTGAGGTAGGAGGAGCGTTGTGAGTGCTTGGGCTACAACACAAGTGCAAGGCTGGCCTGAGCTACATAGTGCAACCCTGCCTCAAAAAAACCAGGGCCGGGAGTTTGGCTCAGTGGTTTAATTTCCTGTGTGGCAGGCATGAGGCTGTGAGTTCGATCCCCAGTGCCGCTAAATAAATAAATAAATAAATAAATAAATAAATAAATAAATGATACTCATCTTGCTGAAGAAAGAAGCTTCTCTCAGAATTAAATTTTAAATACTACCTAAAGTGTTACCAATTTTAGGTGGTATATAATCATGTGCTGAATGAAATGAGCCAGCTCTCTGGCCTGGTGGACACAGCTTGCAGCAGGGATGCTGACCTAAGAATCACAGCAAAGAGGAAAAAAAACTTACACTAGTTGATAGAAGTGACATAAGACATCAGTGTACGTCTCAGATATCAGTATAACTCAGTAATTCAAAGGAATTGGGCTTTTCTACCTCCTAAGGCAAAGATTTAGCTTTTCACTGAGAGAGCAAACTTGCTGACACTTTGAGTAACTTCATCATATCTGATCCTATAGTAAGAGACCCTAGGGGGTGGGGGAATAAACATGAGAAAAAGACTAAAAACAAAAACAAGGATGACCTCACCAAAATAGAGGGCAAATGAGACAACTGTTATGGTTGAATCTAAAATGTCCCCCCAAATTCTCATGTATGTGGATCTTGGGGGTGCTGATTAATTCACTTAAGCATTGAGAGCAGAAGGTGCTTGTAGGAGATGAGGCCTGGTCAGAAGAGATGGATCACTGAGGGAAGTGACTAGAAGGGCCCACCTCCCTCCTCAGGTCCTCCCTAGACTCTCTGCTTCCTGGTTGCCATGATATGAGCAGCTTTGCTCCGCCAGACCCTGCCATCTCCCATGACCTTCCTTACCTCTAAAAATCATGAGCCAAAATTAACCTCTCCTTTAAATTGTGTATATTAGGTACTTTCTTCCCACAGCAAGAAAGAGACCAGGATAACAAAGGAGAAAGTGGTTCTTTCCATCATGAGCATACAAATTCTCACCTTGACAATTTTGAGAGTTTTATCCCTCAAATGGCCATCTAGATACCCTTAGAGGAGCCAGTCCTTTTAAATTATAGTCTTTTTTACAGAAGTTTACAAGTAAACTATTTTTTTCCTGAAGGTTTTTGTCCCTGGATCTTTTACTTTTTTCATACCTCAAGGTCCAAGAATACATAAAGATTTGTTTAAAAGAAAAAAAAGACAAGCCAAACAAATGTGACATGCTTCATACTTCTTCAAGAACATATCCAGAATGATCTGATTTAAATTAATATGGGCAAAGATGGTTTAGAACAAACAGGATTCAGTAGACTGAGTCTTTAAAAAAAAATCTCTTGAAGTTCAGTCTTGAACTGTTTCTATCCAGAAGAATGAAGTGACGAGAAGAATTTGATGTGGTTGAGGTTTCACAAAACTTTGGGGTTTTATTGCCCCTACCTTCTTAGTACAACCAAGAAAATCCAGTTTCTAAGGAAATAAGACAGTCATTTCCAAGAACTACATCTAAAGAAGCCTGTGGTACACCATTTAGGCCCAACTTGGAACTTCAAGAATTGTTTTCAAATCCAAAACACCAGAGATCAATCAGGACAGAGTATTACTTGGCTTTGTGAGGTCAATAGATTAATTTTTCTTCTTTTCCAGAACCAGAAATTGTGACATCAGCCCAGGTGCTAAGAATTTTCAGAAAAATTAGAAATTATTTCTGGGTTTAGGAATAAAGGTTACATCCTTCACCAATACCATGGTTATATACCATCAGGCAAATATACTTTTACTGTGGGCTGAGCAGTAAACCATCCTCCAAATGAAATAAGATCAAGAAAATGCATTAAATTGTACCAAGTCTTTTGTTCCTGTATTTTTTTTAAAATACAGGGACTATTTAAAACTATTTAAAGTTATGTTAGAAAAGAAGTACAACAAGACAAGGATATTCATTATCACCACTCTTATTCAATATAGTTCTAGAAGCATTAGCCATAGCAATTAGACAAGAAAAATAAATAAAAGGAATAAAGATAAGAAAGGAGGAAGCTAAGTTATCATTATTTGCAGATGACATGATACTCTAACTAGAAGATCCCAGAGACTTCACCAAACGACTTGTAGATTTAATGGACATTCAATACTATAAATTCAGTACTAAGTCAATACTCCAAAATCAATAGCATTCCTGTACTCAAGCAACAAACTCACAGAGAGAGATTAGGGAAAGCACATCCTTTAACATAGTATCTTAAAGCACATCCTTTAACATTGTATCTTAAAAACTGAAATACTTAGGAATCAATCTAACAAAGGATGTAAAATATCTGTAAGTGAAAATTACAGTACTCTAAAAAAAGATTAAAGAGGATGTCAGATAGAAAGAGACCAGATGGAAAGATGTCCCTTGCTTATGGACAAAAAGAACCAACATAGTGAAAATAGCCCTACTCCCAAAACTGCTATACAGATTACATACAATCCCAATCAAAATACCATTAGCTTACCTCACAGATGTAGAGAAAATATTCCTAAAATTCATTTGGAACCAGAAAAGGCCTAGAATAGCAAAAACAATTTTGGGCAACAAAGGCAAATGGTATGGATTAAAAACTGGTCACTTTAACACCAGCTGAATTAAATCAGCATGGTGCTAAGTGTAGATGGCCCACCTGAGGAAAGTTGCCAGCATAAAAAGAGACATGGAGAGGAAGAGTGAGACATTGTGGCTTCTCCTAAGTGTCGTTGTTTGGAACCATTTGGATTTCCTGGAGGAGTTTGTCATACTGGCTTCCCTGATATGAATTCAATCATTATCAGTGGAGGAGCTTGGGACCTTGTCATTGAAAGTAGCTGTGGTTCACTTGAGGGAGTTCTGCTCCTTACACTGAGCATTGCTTCCTGGGTCCAGAGATGTGTGCTGTTTAATCTGCAGGAGAAGTTTGTCATGCAGGCTTCCTGACATGTACTCGACTGTTCTCATCTGAACACACTCCTTAGACAAAGAAATAGAAATGGCAAATAAATACAGGAAAAATGGTAAACATCATTGGTCATTCAAAAGATGCTAATTAAAACAACACTGAGATTCCCTCTCATACCAGAAAAAATGTCTATCATCAAAAAATCAACTTATAAGAAATGCTGGTGGGGCTGTAAGGAAAAAGGAACCCTTCTCCACTGTTGGTGAGAGTGTAGACTGGTGCAACCACTGTGGAAATCAGTGTGGAGATTTCTTTAAAACCTAGGACTAGAGGTCCTATTCGACCTGCTGTTCCCCTTCTGGGTATCTTGCCTGAAGAATTGAAAACATCATTTCACAGTGATATGTGTGCATCCATGTTCATAGCAGCACAATTTGTAATAGCTAAAACTTGGAAACAATCCAAATGCCCATCAACCAAGGAAAGGACAAAAATGATATGGTTTTTTTTATACAATGGAGTACTACTCATCCATAAAGAAGGATAAACTTGAGACTTTCATAGGTAAATGGATGCAACTCAAGACCTTACTCATAAGTGAAATAAATCAAACCTACATGTGTAAACATCATATAGTCTCACTAGTGTGAGAAACTGAACAAATAAATAAGATCCAAAATGTACAATAGATATTGTGAATTAGGAAGAAACTGTTCAAAAGAAAAGACAAACTGGGATGGGGGGAAGGGGAAAGGAAGGAGGGAAAAAGAAAAAAATGTATTTATACACAAGATAGTTAAGATAGTTACACAGCTAGTTTCTCTTAGTTCATTGGAAAGATTTATGCTAATATTGTTTGAACATGATCTCATGCCTATATCTTGTGCTCTGAATAACTACTATGAAGATAACAATATGCAATGTATTAATTATTGTTACACTCCTATTAGCCTGTTTTGAAACTGTTTTATTGTTTTTTTTTCTTTTTAAAAGCACTGCAACTATAACCTCAACATAATATGTTGGACATCCCATATTAAAGCAAATATTTACACATCATCCAATCTAATTGAAAATAATCTCCTTTACTTATGTATTTGATTTCTGAAAACAGAATAATAAACAGAACTTTTTTAAAACTGGAGGAAAGAATAAACATTATAAGGGGATGCTCTTAGAGGCGATGAGGCTAAAAGTATTCAGGCCCTCTCCATGGCTCTCCTCACAGTTTGCTACCATCTAATTCTTCCTGCCTTTCTGCCCTGTTAATCTCCTTTACTGAACTTCATCTTTAATTCCATAATTCTTTAACTTCTTCCATCTCTCATCTCCTTATCCCACACAGAACTAACCTAATGAAACACAAAATAGGATTTAGTAAATAATAATTTTTTTGTTTACTAAATTTTACGATATTTTTGTTGTTTGTGTTTTCATTTGCATATTATCTGGGAACATAAGAACCACAAGAGTATTTCCATACTACCTGTTACTACCATATGCCTGAGAATATAATCAACACTTTGCTAAGAAATCGAATTTATTTGTCAGGTTCACTTTGTGTAAAATCAGAGCTAGAATGGTAAGGAGGCCATATTGTATAATGTTTCATGAGGTTTTTGTTGTTGTTGTTGTTTAAATTAATACTATGCATCCTGACATATTATAATGAATTCTGAGCAGAAAAAAATTCTGCATAGAAAGATTAAAAGGGATAAGAGATATAAGAGAGTAAATTCTGAAGAAAAATTAGCAATAGTGGTCATATAATCATAATCACAATAATGATAGGCCAGACTTCTATAACACCTAATACTTTTCAAAGATTTTTCAAATACACATTTGATTGAAAATTATCAGTAGTACTTCTCCTACACTGACAAGCTTCCAAAAAAAAAAAAAAAAAACGCTTTTACAAGTGGTTCCATTAGATTTCCTAAATTTGTAATCGAGAGAAAAGAAATAATCAAGCTACGTGTAAGAGAAAATGTCCCACCTATGAAAGTTGTCCGAGGCTAAAACAAATGACAGCATTTTTAGATTTTTTTCCCCTAAAGCTATTTAAGAATGCAACATGTACTTTACTTTCTGAACTGTTTCAGGTGCAGCTTTATGGAGAAGAAGAAAGATGTGTGAGTTGATTGCACCAAAGCTGGAGTGCTCGTTAGCATGGCAAAGTTAATATGTAGTAGTTTGTGGCCAGTCATCCTACTCTGAAGAGAACAACACTGCCCTGGGCTAAGGGTCCCACCCAGTGGCTGGCGTGAGAATCAATGTCATTCAACGTGGTTTCTCCAGCTCTATTCTTCTCTGCTCTCAGAACAACGCAAATGTTCTGTCCTTTTTTTTTTTAACCTCATTTTACTCCCAATAGTTTATGTTCATTCTAATTTTATTCTTGGAGATCTATGGAATTCTCTTATACTAACTTGATGCTTTCATATTTTCTAGCTCCTTCTCATCCAAGCTGAGCATTTTCCTGGTTAGCATCTCAACCTCTTGATTTGGCAACTTTAAACACACTGGCCTATATCTCTCTGAAAGTATAATGTCCAATACTGACTATAATATTCCAAGTACAACTTGACTACAGTAAAATAGGATTACCCAGGACTGGGCACATTCATTCACACACACACACACACACACACACACACACGCACATGCACACACAAATCTGATGTAATCTAAGAAGACATTAGCATTTTTGGCAGCCACACCACTCAGCTGACACACACTACATAACTCAAAGTGCTTATCTTCATCTACATCACATACCTGCGGATCCAGTGCTATATCCTTTGAAAGACCACAGAAATTCACTTCATAATTTCCAACTTTCCATTTCAGTCCTTATTTTTATCTACTCAAATCTGCTAGTCATCAAGGACCAATGTTAAAAATGAATGTCATTAGATATCTTGTTGGTTTTTCATATTTTATTATATAATTAGTGTTTTTATAATTATCAGTCTTTCTACTATTTGTTTATGCTAATGAACACAGTGTTTGTTCATGTTTTAGCTAAAATTAGTTGCTATAAACCTAGAGAACATCATATCGTTGGAAATATAGCCCCAATTCCAAACAAGAAACCCAAAAGGATTTTGAAAGTACATCTTATTTTGAACTGATGATTTATGACTACAGGTTGAATTAACTGGAACATCTTTATTTCCACTAACATTTGTGTTCTGGTGAGAATCACAGTATTATCTTAGTCTTAACTTTGTTTTCCTGTATTCGTTCTCTATCCAGAACTATTTAGTTTTGGGCTTAGCCAACATCTGTGTTTATCTAACCATAAACTAAAGATACGCACAATTTTGAAAATGATATTCCAGGATCCCTTTTCTAGCTTGGTGATAGGCAGATGGGCTGTATATAACTGGCTTAAATCCACAGGTTCGCCACCAAGTTCTATGAATTATCTGTCATATTTCTCCAGCCTGTCTATTGCTTTTCATCTCTGTTGCCATTGCCTTATTTCAGGTCATCACCCTCTCTGAGTTTGGTGACATTGTACAATGGCCTGGCCTCTCCCGGCCTGTCTCTGATGTACTCTTGCACTGCAGTCAAGCTGATCTCACTGGGTTGAGCTCTTCCTTAAAATACTTGCAAGCCTTCTCATTGTCTTCAGAATTATAGGGAGCTGCATCTTACATGAGAATTAGATTTCAGAAGCAACTGACATATAAATCACAGCCAAAATTATCCTGGAGTCGTTCTTGAGCACCCACAGATGTCATATATTATTTTAGATATTGTTTGGTAGAAAAGGAATGTCCAAATATACAAACATATATGATTTTGTTATATACAAAATGATCAAAATGTACAAAATATAATACATTATAATTCTCTTGACTTCATATGTAAAGTTAAATTCTTAAGTCAGATGTGCCAATTATGCAATTCTGCTAAAAGTATAAATGTATTAGAATGCATTTGATGAATATTTACTGAGCACCTAATATACACCTGAAATTGTTTCTTATGGTTTAGATTTACAGTGTCCCCCAAAACCCTACTGTGTTCAGAGCTGAGGTTTTTAGGAGATGATCAGATCAGGGTACACTATGCTCATCGGTGTATTCAACAGCTGAATGTGTTGTTGGGGGTGGCACCCGGTTACAGGTAGGCCATGGGGGTGTGACCTGGAAGGCCACAGTTCCCTCCCGGCTTCTCCCTTTTCTCTGCTTCCTAGCCACCATGAGGGGAGGAGTTTTCCTCTGCCAGGTTCCTTCCACCATAGTGTGACTGTATTTTAACCTGTTGACCATGGACTAAATCCTGAGTCAAAATAAACCCCTACATCAATAAGCTGTCCCAGGGACAAGAATGTGGCTAAGACAGTCTTCTAGGCACCAAAGATACACTGACCCACAAAACAAACTAAAATGTCTGCCTTAGCAGAGTGGGGAAGGAGAGGGATGCCATAAACGAGTCACACGCTCAGAAAATCTAATAGCAGTAAGTGCCACAGGAGAAACTGAGGCACAGAAACGCAGTGAGGAAAGATATTGAGAGCAAAGCAGAGAAGAGAGAGGCTGCAGCCTTTAGCAAGGTGTTCAGAGAAAGGCTGGCTGAGAAGCAGCCCAGGAGCAAAGCCCTGCAGAGGTGAGCCCAGCAGACCTGCGGAGGAGAGGGTCCCACAGCAGAAGGGAATGCTGAGCGTTTACCCCGGAGGGTCAGGAATGAAGGCCAAGAGTCATTGGCAGCTGAAGTGGAGGGAGCAGAGCGCTCAAAGACAGGAAACCGGGTGCCCAGCCGTGCAGGACCTTTTAGGTTTCTGCCCCTTGAGGGTTTCAAGCAGAATACCATGCTGGCCCCATCCTAAAATTCATCGCATCACCCCTTGCCCCTTGCCAAGACAGCAGGTTACACTCAGTTCATTTCCCAGCACACAGAGTCCGCCTAGCAAGCGGTGGTAACCAACCTCCCCTTCCACTAGACGCTAAACTCTCTGACAGCAATGGCCCCGTCACCTGTAGGACTCCATCCAGCAGCATGACACGACACGGAAAACACAGAGCAGCTGCCTACTGATGACTGACCCCCAGGAATATGGGGGCAGCGGGCAAGGATGCTGGAAAAGCCCTCCAGTGCGTGGTGCTTTGAATTCCCTACAATCTCTACATCTGTTTTGGGTCTCTTTTTGGGAGAATTATGTTTTAACACATTTCCTTCACTGTCTCTCAAATTTGATTTTGACTACATTCTTCTGCTTATAATACATCCAAATGATCATGGAAAGTCTGTCCTTTGTCAAACTTTAGGCAGACTTTTAGGTTCGTAAGATAAGGGAGATATCCTAATCTAATTGTCAGGTCAGAAATATTTTTAAATTCTGTGCTATTAATACATCACACTAACAAGACACCAACCCAAGATGCCACTCACTCCTAAGTGGAGGAATCCAGGCTATCTCAGTGGGAAGAAACGTGTGGTCCACCAGTGTTTTAACTCACACTTTTAAACTCATATTCCGAAAGTGAGAATACAGAAATAAGATATCACCAAGAAGATTGTCCAGTTTGAATCCAGATAGGGTCGGCTCCTGAAAAGATCAGATTAGCAATCCTCGTGTTAATATCTTCCACAGATAGAACTGGAACATTCAGGGTGGAAGAGTGTGAGGAAAAATGAGGAAGTCTTCAGCGTTATCCCACAGCTCAAAATGTTAGCGTGTAAGGGCGGCCGCGATCCTTATCACAGTTAGAAAACGTTTGCCCCGTTCTTTCTCCAGGAGAGCTTGGCGCTTCGTGCCTATTTGAAAACGCCGCTCAGCCTTTGGTGAGCCCCAGGGCCCCTCTCACACAGTGAGGAGATAACACTCTGGAGGAAGAGGCCAAGCGCCCACTGCCTTTTGAAACTGCCTGACTCGGATTAACGGCCTTTGCCACCCTCTTTTAAACAACTTCGGCTGGTTTTCCACAAGCACCTCGTTTATCTTGAGGCTCTTTCATCTATTATCTGACTGTAAGCGTGTTCATAGCTCATCAGCTGAATTCGCTTTGACAGAGAAGTCTTATGACGAGTAGCCAGCAGCCTAGTGTCAGGTCTGTGAGTAGCTCTGGAATTAAGGTGATGGGAAAAGGGTAACCTTCTGCAACTCCTAACAGCATTCGCTCAACAACAAAAATAGAGCCTTAAATCATCCTCCCTTCAGGAAAGCAGCTCCTCTTCGCTAATATTAGCAGCTGGTTTCACACTTAGATCAAAAACACCACTTTAGGTGATGTCTCCATTCATACTTATATGTGGTCATCATTTTCAGTTGTACGGGTGAAAGTCACCATCCAAGTGGTTTTGATGTGACCTCTAGCAAGTCCATTGGTGTTATTTCTGACACTAGCAAGGAAAAGAAAAAAGCAAAGGCCATCATCCACCATCCTTATAGTGTGGCCACCTGAGCCTTGGTAGTTTATAATTGTGCCTTCCTTTCTTCCTGAAGAATCGAGAGTGGTTTGTGATGAAAATGAAAATACCTGAGCTACGAATGTAAAATTCTTAATTTTAAATAGGAGCTCCAGCTTGGTTTCTAATCAAGTGAATGTACATGATGTTTGAACCAAAGATTCCTATGATAACTTATATTTCAGAATAAGTTTCAGCCTTGGCTATAGGCAGTCATAAATATTTTGAGTAGCAAAAGTAGACTTCTGAGAAATTTTGCCACCGTGGCATTCAATGTTTCCACGTTCTGTGGATAGAACAGGAGCGCTTTAAAATTAGTAATTTTATTGAATTGGCAAGAAGGTTCCTGTAGTTTTAAAATCCTTCATTACCCAAACAGTATGGCCTGTATCTGTCCAGCTGATGAGTAAATCAACTCTTCAGGATATGTTTAGCTTTTGTAATCAAATGATTTTTCAGAATCGTTAAAACAGAACTCTTTGGTCCCTAAGGTAGAGCTGCTATAAATAATGGCTTTCAATTGCTTAACACTTAAACAACACTTTTGCTCTAGTACTAAAAGAATAACTTCATTAAGATAGAAGAGAGCAGTGTGGACATAGCCCGAGGAATACTAATTAAAGTGTGGCCACTGTCTATGGATAAGCTGGGAAACTTCAAAGATCTTTCAACAGAGCTATAACCAGGTGCCATAGGAACAGAAATGAAGCAACTATCGGTATATTACAGGTTCCCCATACTTAATGAGGTTCCATTTACATCATTTTGTAGGCCACTTGAAAGAATAATGTACTCAAATTTCCACAGTTAGAAACAACAAAGATAAAGGCTACCCTTTGTTGAACAGTCATTGTTTTCTTCTTGAGATATCAGAAGGATAACACACAGAGTGGGGGATTACCTTATGGAGCAGATGGTCTAACAAGAAGCATTTGTTGCTGGATGTCTTTCAAAATAAGATTTTCTTAAAGATATGTTTTGCCTTTATGCGTTAAGAATGAAAAGCAAGAATTTCTGCGAAAGTATTCACAGTAGTAATGATTCTTCGGACATGCTCAAGATGAATTACAACAGTTCGGTGTAATATTGTGACTAGAAGATCAGGGCTTTGGAGGTTGTTACTTTAGTTTCTGAAACAAAAGATGAATCTGTCAAAAACTGTAGTATAATTTAAAAATAAGAGCCCTGGCAATCCTTGGTTTTCCCAAGCCACCCCACCCCCCACCCCTCTACACACAGGTACAAAAAAGACCCTAAATATCAATCACCTTCCCTCAGGTCGACACAAGCTCACTCTCATCCTTCTGTTTCCTCCTCCCTTGCAGGACCTGCTGTGGGGAACATCTTCCACATCTGCACAGCACCTGAACTAACTCCAGGCCTCAAAGGGACCACATCTTTCCACTTGAGTAGCTGCCAAAAATGAAATCGGCATATCTAGAAGTAAACTCATTCATGCGTCTTCTCTCTCTCTCCTCTTCTCTTCTCTTCTCTTCTCTTCTCTCTCTCTTTCTCTCTCTTTCTATCTCTCACTGTCTCTCTCTCATAAGTATACTGTGTCTCCCTCCTGTGACTTATCCTATTCTGACAATCTAGTCATGCAGACGATGGTTTGGGGATTGTGTTAGACTCCTCCTTTTCCTTCATTCTCTGCGTTTGCCACTTGACAATTCCTGCTAATGACTCATGAAATCTAAGTCTGTCAAAATCAAACTTCCTCTCCATTATCATCTCTACTACTCCAGGACAGCCAGGCCTCCACACATTGGTCACAATAGCTGCCAGCCTAAGCTGTTTGTGACGAGCTGTCCCATGCTCCACACCTTCCCAAACCTTGCCAAAAAGTACGCTAAAATACAACAATTATCAACATATTTGTTACTTTGTTACAAGTCTCTTGTGGCTGTGAGTGCCCACCTCATCAGATCTAGCACCCTTCAGCACTTGTAAAATCATGAAGACACTTTCTACGTCAAATCAAACTGTTTCCTACAGAAAGTTAGCAGTCTCTCTATAACCTCAAGAGAAGAGTTCTTTCTTTCTTCTAGGAGACTATCCTTGAAACATTTGAAAACAACAGCCCTACATCTGTTTAATAGTCTTCCTTCGACCTAATTGCTTCTACATTTCTTCATGTAATTTCTTTTTTCTCAATCCGGTGTCATCCCCATTTAGACCCACTATCATAACCCCACATAAAGGGTACATCACTCTGAAGTTGGATATTATGATCTTACTTTACCCCTCTTGCAAATTCTCCAATACCTATCCAGAGTAATATGGGAAATGCCCCATCCAAATAGTTTTTTAATAAATTATTACTATGTGAATGCATTGGGGAGTTTAAGCTAGTGGTAGAAATTTCCTTTTCTATATTGCAATTTTTTTCAGCATGATACATCATTTACATTTAATAAATATATTTGGTGATTGACTGACTTCAACTAGCTATGAGTGATTGTGCTTGAGTAGTTCCATGGGGAAAAACAAATCTGAGCTCTTTGAAAGTAACTTAGGTAGAAAACCAAGAGAGCTCACTTTACAAAGGCATTGTATCTTTAGCTCCCAGATATTGTAAAAAAAAAAAAAAAAAACTAGCTACCATTAGACAAACATACTTGGCAGGAAACAGTCACTCCACTTTCATTCCCCCGACCCTGAAGCCAGTGACCTCCCTTGATCTCTGAGATGACAGTTTGCCAAGTTCCGTGAAGATGGCATTCACAAATGACCCCATTAGATTTCCTAAAGACCTTAATTGCCCAATTCCTTTCACCCAGGTTTCTGAGGTTCAAGGAATGCCATCCTTCAGTTACTCTCTTGTATGGGTTCTAGCTATTGTTACCTTAATCCTTTGTGAATCCCTGAGAATGCAAAGAACTGAAGCCGACTTTGATTCTCCTACTGAATTACAAGATACTTTACATACTTCTGTCACACAGTCATTCTCCTGTGTTTACTGTTCAAAAATGACATTCACTTTCATGTCTAAACACAGAGGAGAAGCACCGTTGCAATCAATAAAATCTTAAAGGGTCAAAAGCTGATATCCTTCAAAAGACCATCTGAAATACCTAAAAAATAAATTAAACCCTTCCTGCTGTCTGCTGTCCTAATCCCATACATCAATTTTATATGGCCACTATAGGAATCTCATGTATGTTCTGCATCTATATTAGAAGACATTACTTAGACTTTTCTTGCAAACCAAATCAACATGTATGTTTTTGGTACATACTCTTTGCATGACACTATATTGGAGTAAGTCTGTGGAAAACAAACTAATATCTTTAAAACTTAACTTTCCTTTCATGGATTGAGATGACCTTGAAGGAGAGTATTACACTGCACACATGCAGATCTACTTACCTGAAACTAAAATGAGTATTTGGGGCAGATGGAGAAAGAAAGAGGACAAAAATGAGTAAAAAGAAATTTAAAAGATAACAACAACAACAAAAAATAGGCACTCTCTTCATTAAATTAAATCATGCACGCAGTATAGTGCTTTAATTTCCTTGTCTAAAATTCTGTAACTGCTTTATATTGAAACCTTCATAATTAATTTTCTCAATTCCATGAAACTTTGCCAGGCCAAGTAGAACGTCTGTGGATACTAATGTTCCTTCTACTTCCCATGCAACTTGTTTCCAGTGGCAAATGAAACAGTACAAAGTGCCAGGGGTTGATTTTAGGTACTCATCGCCACACCACCACCATCCCGTGGGCACAAGCAGGCGGGAACAGAGACTCACCCTCCAAGTATTTGGAGGTTGACACTCCCGTTAGGGGAAAATGGAACAGAGGAAGATTTTCTCAAAGGGCAGACCCCAGGAGAGACAATCACCCTGTGAACACACTAAGGACTTCCAACCCTTCTAATAGTTTTTGACAGCATTAGATCATAATAAATATGCAGCTAAATTACTCGAGTGATCTGTGAAATAGAGCCATCATTTCTTCATCAAAGCATAGTGATAAAGGGCTGGGATGGTAACTCAGTAGTAGAGTGCTTGCCTGGCATGCACAAGGTACTGGTTCATTTCCCAGCACCATGAAACAACAACAAAAAAAAAGAGACAGAAAAAAAATCATAGTGATTGAAACCACATTTGAGCACTTGAAAAGCACTTGAGCTAACATCTCCAAAAACACACCAACTCCAAAATTTTGACTTCACAAAGTTGATCCTGGAGAAAAGGAGAGTAAAAATGGACAAAACTAGAATAGTATCTGTCAAGGCACAGGCTGATTACACTGTTTTATAGTAAGTATAGCATACTTCACACCACTATGACGCATACTTTTCTGCATTTCTGTTTTATTATAATAAAAATGTCCCAAAGCATCATGCAAGCTAATAATTCATCTAAGACATCTGCTATTGAGGACCCCATCTCACAGAGGAACAGAATAGAAAAAAGGAGATTCACAGACTAAATGGAAGCACTGGAAAATAAAGAGGGATGTAGTCAAGGATAAAGAGATAAATTATGTATTTGAAAAAGTGAAGAGGTCAATATTTTGCCTCTTTGCCCTCCATAAAGGTTGAGTTAACACATGACCCAGTTGGAAACAGTAGCTCCCAGCTAAGTATATGATGGAGACCACAGTCTTACTTACGGTTTTCTGCTTTCAAAACTTTGTGATGTATTTATTCTAAGAATGCTTGCATGTCATAGCTGGTGATACCTTCAGGCTTACTACATGCCAAGGTAACAGAACATTTATAAGTGACACTAACTACATCCCCCAGAAAATATTCTACAGTTAGTAAGAAGTCCTCCGAATTATTTTCCTTTCATTTATGCAATATACCTTCCTTTTCTTTTTCAATTAATAGCAGTATTAACAGTAACATAGCTTACATTTATTGGAATTCCCTTAATCCTCACACAAACATGGTAGGCTGTATTACTAACTTCCCCCATTTTGCATATCAAAAATTTCAGGAAAAGAAAGATTAAGTAACTAATGCAAGATCAACCAATTAATAAGCAGTGGGAGAGGCATAAAGAGGTTATGTAACTCTCTCACTCCATTTTACATAGCATCTAATTAAGAATTCCAGAGAAACACAAGTACTAAATGCTAGAGAAATGAACTACTTTGGTTGTTTGGGATCCTGGATCTAGACACAAAGGTAGTGGTCTGCCGGCTCGTCTTTGAGCAAAGATTCTCAATATCAGCCCTCTCAATCATGATCATCAAAAATGCCTCCAGAAATGTCCAGTTCTCTTGGCATAGGGTTGCCAGATTTAGCAAATGAAAGTACAAGACTCCCAGTTAAATTTGAACTTCATGTAAGTAATGAATCATTTTTCCATGCAAGTATGTCCTGTGTAATATTTCAAACACACTTATGCTTAAATTTAATTGTTGCTTATCTAAAATACTAATTTAACTGTGCATCCTATATTTTACCTGGTCACCCTACCTGGAGGACTAAATCATTCCCAGTTAAGAATCAACATTAGAGTTGCAGTGAAGGATCAGGCCAGAAGGTCCAAGTTTTCACTCCTCTCTGTATTAAACTCCAGTGCAACATTCCAACCAGGTGACTGAAGACAGCACAGGACTTGCATGGCAGCAAATCGATGAAGCATCAGAAGCACCCTCTCTCATCTCCCCTATGACCTGTCACGTACCCCATTTATCCTGGGACTCTTCTTTCAGGGATACAGGAATTGGCTTTTCTTCTTGGTGCTAGTAGGCATGCGCCTCCTGATTCCTCACTCTCCTTTTAATTTGCCTTATACTTTATTCTCTCTCTCCCTCTCTCAGAATTCTGCCTCCTTCTTGTAATCCCTATATGTTTCATATTTCTCAATACTTCCTGGAGATTCTGAAGATACCTGGACCAACTTCATCTGTGGGTCCCTGTGTGTATAACCAACCTCAGGTCCTTTGCCACAACCAAAGCAGGGGTTCAATAGACCAGGGATAAGCCATAGATGCAGCACTTTCTCTCCAACCCCTAGTCTTGTGAAACTAGGTTCTGGTCTCTTGCTCTTCCTGAATTCTGACCCATCTCTGCCTGATACTTAGACTGCTTCCAAGACCTAAGTCCAGCTACAACTTCTCATCTGAAATGTGGGCCATGATACTCTGCTTGGTAATTGTCAGACAGAGGAACATAGATTTCCCCCAAATAGTGACACAGGAAGAACCTGAGGTGCACAATCACTTGGAACCACAAAGTACACCCAGGACCTCTAGAATACTCTACTGCCACCTGTGTGTCAGCATTCTTTCCCTGCTAGACAGAGAGGGCAGAGAGAAGTACTTGAATGAATAGCAAACTTTAAGCAATGAATATCTGCTACAGATAAGGCAGGCAGGAAATCCAAGCTCTTTTCTATGAGTCACTCATAATGTACCTGGAAAAAAAAAAAAACCACCTCAGGGGACAAAAGAAAAAAAAAAGGAAAGAAGGAATGAAGGGAAAGAGAGAGGGAGAAAAAGAAACTTGTTTCCGATCCTGACTCTAGCATTTCCTTGGACAAATCACTAGACTAATCTGAGCATCTATTTATCTGTAAAGATAGTAATAACACATTCCATAAAGAACTTTTATGAGAATTACATGGATTAGCGTATGCCAGACCTAGGTCATAACAGCACTCAGTAAATGTTAACCCATCTCCTTCCTTTCCTTCCATTCTCTTCCTGAAATACAAGGATTATGGTGCCCTTCAAAAGCGAGTGAAGGTTATTTCCTCCCAACCACCCTCTCCCCCAGCCCTACTTCTCTCTCCAGTCTTTGTCCCTCTCCGCCCAGGAATTACCAGCCTGATTTTGTGGTGCTGTTTCTTTCACCTTTCTGTGAGACTCTGAATTTTCTAGCGATTCAATCAAGTTCAATTAATGTAATTTTAAAGGGGCCTGGGAAATCAATGCTGTATTAAATTATGAATGCAAAAATTAGAGCAAAACAAACCTCATGCCTCAGAGCAAAAGTTTATGCTTTTCATGTGTAAGGGAGCCATTTGTCTTTGGCCACAACCCAACTGTCCCTCCAAGCAGCCAGATCCAGGCTTATCCAAACATTTAGATTCATTATGGAAATATGGCTGCCTTTGTCATGTGGGAGCAGCCATTACTTACCCAGAAGTGGGAAAACCTGACAAAGAAGAGGCCTCCTACTGTCACTGGACAGGGTCCAATGAGATCCCCAAGGCAGAGATGGGGCACTTGGACTCTCACCACCCAAGGGGCAAGTTGCAGGTTCCTTGGCTTCCATCACAGAAAAAGAATTTTCAAAATGCATCAGTAAGACGGATTTATTTGACAAAATTTAAAAAGAAACAAGGTTCAAAGAAGTAGAGTTGAGGGCCAAGAGAGAGAGAGAGACACCATGTGGCCTTGAGCTGGATATATTTACAGGAACTTGGAGTGGAAATCTGTGGAACTTGCGAATCTATGAAAAGAGGGGATTCAATTCACAGATGAAAGGTGACAGCCCTTCCTAGAGGAGAGGTGATAGCCACGATACATGATAAGGGAGAGCGGAAGGGTATTGGCTCAGGAATTTGGGGGTGCCCCTCAGATGGGTTATCTAGGATATATATTCAGGCATCTGGCAGATTTGCCATTGGCCCCTTTGGTGGGCTGCGTTAAAAGGCAAACCATGCACTGTGTCTCAAGCTGAGATCTTCTGTTCTCTCCTGTCTTTCTGAGGATGGGGGTGTAGGAAGGTGTGCGGTATGTAGTGAGTGGCAAAAGGTGAAAGACCCAGGCCTAGAGTCTAAGGTAGGGCGTTGTTTTATTTAAGGCCCTTTGGAATTTTTCCTCAAAGGGAAAAACACTTAAATAACTTTTGTGTCCTCAAGCTGTTGATCTAATTAAAAGTACACGTTTTTAAGTTACAATTTTCCTTGTCTCTTTCCTGCCAACCTGGATTTTTTTCAATCTGAACCTCGGTTTGGTGTAGTCTGCTTTAATGACCGTGCAAGAGCTGTAATCGCAGCATTCTCGGCCACCGTGCACACACACCAGCCGCATGCCAGCTCCGGCGATCCTGAGGAAATGATCTTATCATCACTCCATTATTAATGTACATCATACTTAAAGGGATTTGCTAAGCTATTAGGAGGACATGATTTCCAGCCCTTGGTCACTATAAAGCTCCTTCGATGCTATGAATTGAGTGAATCAGCAGATTATCACACCTGGAATTACTAAGATATATTCAGGGTATAAAAATGTGACTCCCTCCTGACTTCTGTTGTGGAAAGAACATTTTAAAAAGTGCCTGTTTGCTAACCCGTAACTCCACAACCCTTCCTACAATTCAGTTTCTTTAGCTAGTTTCAGCCACACCTTTGCTGTGGGTGAATTTCCCGGGCATCTACATGTATAAGAAGTATTTCTCAACTGCATTTCTTTCTTTTTCTTTAACACTTAGGATCCTGGGGTAATGTTTAACCCAGTAAGATATATTCCTGCATCATGTCTTCTGTTCTATAACTCTTAAGATCTTTAAAAATAAATCTTAATAGGGTTATGATGGTAATCTCCATGATACTACAATGAATGAGAAATTTTATAACTAAGAGTGCTGACTGGCCTCATAAAGTCTCCAAATTGATAACTAGTATTTCCGTTCTAAGTAGAAAAGGAAGGCTCTAAGAATCCAGCCTTCCCCAAATCATTCATCTTCTACCAGTGATTCTTTAGCTCTTTGAAGGGTGAATGACCTTTGCCCCTTTCTGAATGATGTCTGTAGACCTATGGAAGCATCCAATTGCCTAATTGCTCTTTATAGCTTTTCCAACTTCTGCAAGCCTTTTTACAGGTCTCCAGCCCCCTTCTCTACCCTCAGCTGTACAGACCACATTCTGTGAATTTCTTCCTTTCTCTATCATCAGTTCCCTCCTGAGCTGCTAGTTCAGTTCAGGGCCGCACCTCTTTTTCTTCTCTCCTTCATCAGGACTCCGTTTGTGGCCATGGGTTTTTTTCCCCTCACAGCGCACTCCTCTTGGAAGCTCCCTCTCAGATGGCTTTAATTACCACCTGAATGCAGATGACTCCCAAATCCCCAGCCCCAGCCTTGACCTCTCACCCTCTTTTCAGTGCCATATTTCTTTCTGTCTGCAGAATATCTCTACTTGGGTGTCCCACCACCTCCCAAAACTAAACATGTCAGAAGCAGAGCTCATTATCTCCACACACTCCCCTGCAGTGCCTCCCCGTTCTCCTGGGCTGTCACCAGCACCCTCGCCTGAGGCTCCAATCCCTGGAGTTCCCAGATGGGCCCAGGACAGCTCAGTCCCACTCCCCTATCTCTGAAAAGCAGGCTTCTGCCCTGTACCACAGTCCCACTCCCTGCCACGACATTGTGATCACCACTGATTTTATTTCGGGCTTGTTGTTTTTAAAACTCCCCTTTCCAGAAAAGGAGGAAACAAGAAAGGGAAAATGAAAAAGACATAAATCTGTATATATGTATATGTAAGATAACTAAAATGACTATACTGCTGAATGTATTAGTTAGTGAGAAAGAATGGTTAATACTCATATGATTAGATCAATTTTACATGCCTGTATCTGTTAATGTAAACAACCATGTTGAAGGTAATGATATGCAATATTGCAACCATTGTCAAGTTCCTATCATCTTGTTTTGTAAACCTATAATGTTACTCTTTTGGATTTGTTGTTGTCGTTTGCTTGTCTCTTTCGCTTTTTGTCTTTTTCTGTATCTTTTTTTTCCTAAATAAATAAAACTTCCTTTTCCTGTTCATTCAGCTGGTGACAAATATTTCAGCTCTCTCGTGCATTCCATTCCTTAGGACGTCTCGATGTCCTGGAAGCCCCTGAGCTCGCAAGGGTCACCTGTGCAAATCACCTATGCACTACCTTCAGATTCATGACTTTAAATTATAGAATGTGAAGCTGCATATTTAGAAAACTGTTTATTTCCTTACATAATTAATAGCTGTATTGACCAATTAAATAGTAAACTCATGAGCAATTCACTTGAGAGACTAATGACATGGAAGTTGTAAGGGATTATTTCTATTCTTCATTCCAAACCTCTGCGACAAAAGTCACCAGCCCCCTGACCCTGGGGCCTGGTTATGTGTCATTTTCTGTAGCCTATCCTTCCTCACAATGCAACGATAATTGTTCAGCTATCAAGGAGACGGTCTCATGGCTCACCAGGCACTTGGTGAAGAAATTTGCTCATGTGGTCTCATTTAATCCTTGCAGCCACCTTAAAAGTAAGTATGAAATTGGCAGGCTTTGTATGGTAAATAATAGCTCAAACTGGCTTTACAAGTAAGTGATGCTTATAGCTCATACAATTGAAATATCCAGCGGTAGAAAGGGCTTCTGGCAAAGCTTGATCAGTGCCCTTGATCATTTGCTCTGCCACTTGCCCAGCTCTGTTCTCCTCCATATGGTGCATTTGTCTTCAGGTTGATTTCCCTCACAGTCAAAAAAGGGCACCACCAATAATTAGGCCTATAGCCTTCTTCATTTGTATTCCAGGAATGGACATATCCCAAAACAAACAAATAAGAATGGCTCTGTAGAAAGAGGTGTGAGCTCTCAGCACATCCCTGACACCATCTGAGACAAAGCACAGGAGTATAGTGCTTGGTTGACACTAATCAGGGACCACTGCTGAAGCCAGAGATGTGGTTGATTTCACCTAAAGCATGTGGCGTGGGAAGGGAGTAGCATAGGACAGGATGACTGCGACTGTTGGGAGGCAGCTCTTAGGCCATAGTCACTACTGTTTACATGAGAAAACTGATATCACAAAGCTAGGAAGTGACAAAGCTTGGACTAAAATCTGGGCCCTCTGATTTCAGAGTTTATGCCTAACATTAAGCCATAATTCCTCCCTGTAAACATCTGGGATCTGCAGAAGGTCTGAATTCAGAGCGCACATTTCTTTTCTCTTTGCAACTGGAAGTGGGAAAGTTCTTCACTTGCTTTCATTCACTTACGTTTTTATGTCTAGCAAGGGAGACACATTGAACTTATCTTACTTTCCACCAATCCTGCTGAGGTTCTCAGGGACTTTCCTTTCAAGGTGAAAATGTGTCACATATACTCCCAGTCATTTTCTATTTGGAGTAATTGTGATTATTCAGATGATAGAATCCTCCAGACGAGCAATGCCGAAATCCTCTTGGTCACTTTATTTTCAGCAATCATTGTCACCTAAAGAATATCATTCCCCAATGGCTCTGAATGACACACGCTTTACACGGGGCAGTATTTTTTGCTAACTGATAACTTTCTGTCAAAAAACCTCCAGGATTTAAAACTTTCCAACAGAAGAAAAGCATTGTTGAGAAGCTAGGAAGGCTTACTTTCCAGGCCTCCCAGCACCAGGTCCATTCCCTTTTTGATTTTGTTATCCAGCTCCTAGCATGCTCTAAGAGAGAAAACATGGAATGAGCATGCAAAACAAAGGACACATGAACCTTTGTAAGGTTACACAATTGAGATCTGAAGGGTGTTTGTTATAGCAGCGTCACTGAACCTATGCTGATCAGTTCAGTAGAAGACAGAAGAGGACAATATCTTTCCACGCCTTTCCCAAATTCATTTTCCTGTCTTATTCAAGAGAACAGGTTAGAGACTATAGAACTTCTGGATGAGAATTCTTCCTCTCGCTGGAAACAATCCTGCGTAGGCACGTGCCCTTCCCTGATCAGGCCCCTTCCCTCCTCCTACTTTCCCAGCCCAGACACAGGCCTTTCTTCCTGCCACCTGCCTTCTCTTAGCCAATTTTTAAGGAAGAAAACCCCCCTTCTTCCTGTGTTTCTCTACTCCCTATCCCATCCACCTCATCATGTGTCTGTTACCCACCAAGTGCAAAATAATTTCAGCCTTACAACCCAAAAGACCTTTACCAACCAATAAAATAAGAATCAGAAATACTGGTGGAGAACCCCCGTCCCCATCACCACCATCCCCGTTGCCACTGTCCAACAGAGGACTGGAAGAAGGTAGGTGTGGAGGAGGGGTAATGTTGTCATCTGAACAAAGAAAGAGAATCTGAGAAAGTCATCTTTTTAATCTAGGAGGGGCGCTGTGCAGGATATAGTTCCGTTGTTCAGAAGCATGATTGAATCACTCTGTAGGTATCTGAGATTCTGATTAAAGTGCACACATACACTTCTGAACATTAGGACCAATCCTGATCGTATTTATATTCCCCAGGGCCTAGCACCATATTGTTGGGAGCAGTTGAAGCTGGAAAATGACCCACACATGAACTTACCAAAGTAACAAAGAGCACCCGGGTCAACCACGTGAAAAACCCTCCCACAGCCCAGCAAAACAGGAGGCTCCTAAACAATCCAGGCCTGGGTTGCTAAGCAGAGGGCTGAAATTGACGTCATCCTCTCCCGGTATATAAATAAACAGGCAGCATTGGGTAAGTAGTACCTTTCCTCCGATCAGGAGAATAAGGGCTCCACCTGACCCCAGCTTTGTCTCTTTCTTTATTTTTCCCATCCTCTGGCAGTCCTTCACCCCAAGAACCTCAGAAGCCACGTGGGTCGCAGCGCTGTGTTTGAAACAGAATGAAAATTCAATAAATTTTGGATAAATGGAGTTTAATAGGCGGTACGTGATACCCTTGAAAATTGTTGGTAGGTTCATTTTAGATCGAGAACTAAGCAAAAAGTATAAGATTTAATTTGGCTTTTATCAGTAAGAATTGTGATATTTTGCAAGACTGGCTTACCACCGGTGCTTGATGACAAGCACATTACAGAGCGACCTCCGTGATGACCATAAATATTATTACATGCATGTTAGATGAGCTTTGCTCCGTATTTTATTTGATGACAATATGCTTCATAGTCAGATGCTGTGTAAAATGGTTGTGTAGCTTTCTCATCTGCTTCCCTCTTAAAATTAAAGGTAATATTATTCTTTGACAAGGCACTTGATTGGCTGATTATGTGAACAATAATAGACTCAAATACTAAGTACCTCCTTCTGCTTAAAGTGTGGCCCTGTAGCTCTTATACTCTTCTTTACCTGCACAGGATATTAAAAAGGAAGCCGTCCCTACTTGTTATGAGCTGGAGGCCCCATACTGGACTTTGTATTCAGCCTCTGTTTACAACTTACCTGACAACTCCTGTCCCCTCATCCTCACATCCTTAGCGACCTAGGGCTGAGTCTCCCATTCTCACTTGAATTTAGTTCCATTTTTATCAGATGCCTTTAAAACATTTTATTTGAATGTCCCCTTCTCTGGGTTCATTTATTTTCCGAACCTTTCCAGTTGTCTATGGCATCGTCATCCTCCCAACTGCCAGGATGAAAACCTTATCTGCCTACTCCTCTCTCCTCATTCTGTTTGTAAGCATCAAGCCCTTCTGGTCCCTTCCCATCTGAAGTCAGTCACATGTAGTTCTTCCCCTGTATTCTCATCATTCCCATGTAACATAGGCTTCTATGCTGCTCTTGAATGACACAGAAATACTTTCATTCTCCCAATGACACCCCGTTGAAGGAGAACCTGCATCAATCAGGGCCCCACAAAGAGACAGAAGTTAGGTGCTGTAAAAAATTGCTAACCAGATATTGAAAAAGAAAGTTCAGAAAAGGAGCATTAAGATATTAAGAGGTAGAATAGCAGAGCAATTCTGGGCAACAAAGGCAAGGCAGAGGGCAACAAAATTCTTGACTTAAAATTGTACTACAAAGCTATAGTCATAAAAACAGGATGGTACTGGCAAAAAAAAAAAAAACCAGACTGAAAGATCAGTGGAACAGATCAGAAGATGCAAAAATAACTGCAAATACACTCAGCCACCTTGTCTTTGACAAAGGGGCTAAATACCTCCACTGGAAGAAAGCCTCTTTAATAAATGGTGCTGGAAAAACTGGTCTTCCACAGGCCAAATGCTGAAACTAGACCCATATCTCTTACCATGCACTAAACTAAAATCAAAATTAATCAAAGATTTAAATGTTAAAACAGAATCACTAAATCTGCTCGAAGACAGAATAGATAGAACTCTTGAAGACACAGGTAAAAGTAAAGACTTCATGAACAAAACCCCAATCACACAGGAAAATCACAAAGAACTGGGATCTCCTTACTCAAAAGCCTTTGCACAGCAAAAGAAACCACCAACAGAGTGAAGAGACAACCTGTAGTAGACCAACCAATCGAGCTACACTAGCAGTCCCAGGTCCCTGCCCCAAGTACCACCCATGGAGAACGAGCTCATTCCTCTGAGCTTTCACCACCCAAATGCTACTTGTAGAGACATAGTCCTGCTACTTTGTTCCCCTGATCTGGAGCAAATGAGGGTGAATGACACAGACTCGGCTTAGCACACAGGCAACCAGGGGGTTTTTGCCTCTAGTAGGCAGAGGAAAGTTGAGCCTCTGGCTCATCCTGTTTTTATTCACTCAAACATGGGCACAAGCAATTAAAGTAATGCAAGACTCATCTGCTTCATATTGTCCACTAGTACATGCTCAGGTAAACAACTTAATCTCAGCTGTGTAAACTTTTCCCTTGAACCTGCAAGTGCCATCACCGCTACATGTTGCCTTTCTCCTTTGTGCTCACAGAAGAGGCCAATTAGGCCTTAATCTTCCTCTGGTTTTCCACAACAACCCACAGACTGGGAAGATATTTTTGCCATGTGTTCCTCAGATGAAGGACTAATATCTAGAACATGTACAGAATTCAAAAAAATGAAACCTCCCCAAATTGAAAGTACCCAATCCAAAAATGCGCATCTGAAATGCATAGATGCTTCTCAGATAAAGAAGTACAAATGGCAAATAAATATATGAAAAATGGTTGACATCACCAGTGATTCAAGAGTTTCAAATTCAGACAACACTGAAATTCCATCTCATACCAGAAAGAATGGTTATTATCAAGAAATCAACCAATAACAAATGCTGGTGAGGCTGTGGGGAAAAAGGAAACCATTCTCCACTGTTGGTTTTAGGGTAGACTGGTGCAATCATCATGAAAATCAGTGTGGAGATTCCTTAAAAACTAGGATTAGAGGGCCCATTCAATCCAGCTATTACCCTTCTGAGTATCATCCCAGAACAATTAGAAACAGCATACAGCAGCAATATGTGTGCACCTATGTTTATAGCAGCACAATTTATAATAGCTAAATCTTAGTAACAGCCCAAATGCCCATCAATCAATGAATGGATAAAGAAGATGGGGGGGGTGGTTTATGCAATGGAGTGCTACTCAGCCATAAAGAAGGATAAACTTGAGACATTTATAGGTAAATGGATGCACTGTTAAACCATAGTTTCACGTGAAGTAAATTGGACACACGTGTTCAAATATCACATGGTTTCTCTGGTGTGAGAAACACAAACTGTAAATAAGGACTGAAATGTATACTAGATGTTGGAAAATAGAAAGAAAAAGTTCAAATGGAAAGGGGAACTAGGGAGGGGACAGGAACAGGAAGGAAGGGAAAAGGAAAAAAGAGAATAGGAGGAAACAAAACTTTTGTAAATAAGGAAGGGAAGAGGGGTTGAAAGAAAGGGGGGGAAAGGAGAAAAAAAGCAACAAGTTATATCACAAACAGGTACAAATTCCATATGATGAATGTGATCATTATGCATATCTAAAATGTGCCAATAAAGTTAATTTTAACAAATCATAAAATTTTTAAAAATGATCAAGAGGTAACAATTCCAGAAAGCAACTACTATTCCTAAGTCTTGTGGAATGAGAAGAGACTAAAAGGAATTGGATTTAGAAAGACGGCCTACAGGAAACTGAAAACCTCAGACATTTGAATAAGGAAGCACCTCAGATGTGGCCGGTGTTTCAGGAACTGGAGGAGAGAAGGAAAATTCCTTTGAGTTCTGTGGGGAAACTAACTTAATGGTCTTCCTCAGCTGTTCCTGACTTCCAGTTTCCCTACCAGGGTTTACAAGGAAATGAGGCCCATGAGGTTCACAGGAGTAGGAAGCAAACAAGAAGCCACAGGAAACAGAAGGAGCAAGTCTTCCATTCTCCCCTTAGCTTCCTGCACTGGCAAAGCCTCAGAGGACCAAATCACGTGCCAGTTCCCAGCCCCAGCATCACTGAAGGAAAATCCAAGGGTACAGTTAAAGATAGAAAACAAGTAATGGCACATGATGACAGAAAGGTCACTTGTCATCATGACCTTCATTTTCTTAATTTCTTCCGGCTCAGGTCCAAAAACTAAACCCTAGCACTGCTCCTCCCTTGGGTTTCTAATTTCATTACTCATCACAGATATTCTGCTTGAATCAATTTATCTCTTGACTATTAAGCCTAATAAATCTCAACTTCCTGCCAGTGTCACTTTCAGTGGCCTTGGTATTATCTTGCCAAAGAGGTTACTGTCATGGCCAAAACTCTCTGTAGCTATTTCAGAGTGTTGCAAATTTAGAAAGCTCAAGCAAAGACCCACTCTGGAATTTTCTCGACCAAACTGAGGGATAGATGTCTCTTTCTTTATGAAGGAACCCCTTCTGAATAAGAGTGATAAGCACTCTGGCAGAGGTCTGGAAGTGTGCTAAATGGGAAACCCATGAAAGCATAGAATTTAAAACAGCCCTTAGCAAGAGCCCAGTAGAGAAGCATGGATCAAGTCAACCACAAGAATGACCTAAGCTTGTCTCTACCATAACCACTGGCACCCTGGACCAAGAAAACAAGAAGCAAGTCAGCTTCCGTGGCCTTGCTCATGGAAGTTCCCCTCCATGGAATTCCTTTTTCTTTCTTCTACCCTTAAATGTAAGTGCCCAAATTGTCTTTAGGGTCAACTTTCAGACTCACTGGTTCCTAGCACCATGTTTCCAAGGAAAATAAGACTTTGGGTAGTGATAACTAGGAAACAGAGAGCATAAAACTAATTCAAATGTACCTACTCTCTATTGAGGGCAAATCTTATACCCAGACATACCAACTGTCACTCAACAGGCTGCCGAAGTATTTAAAGATTGATAATACATTATATTTTAGTGAAGAGATAAAGACACAGTATGATTTATGTTATGGTTACATTTATTCATAATTACGTACACATAAAGTAACACGTATTACAAAAGATCTAGAAAAATGCACATTAAACTGTTGAAAGGGCTTAACTCTAAGGAGAAGAGTTTGAAGGAAGAAGAATGTAGAAGGATTTTTCTTATGTATTCTATACCCTTTTGACCGCATAAATTTTTTCATTACTGTCACTGCACATGTTTATAATTTTTAATGGAAAAAAATTAATTATAGACCCCAAGTTAAAAGTGATGAGGTTGTGGTGGTCAAAATACACATCAGAAACAGTCTAGTAAAATACCAGAAACTCATTAGCTCTTTTCAGAAGTGTACTAAATTTAACTATTTGTTTACAAGGAAAGACAATTAAATTCAGTAGATGGATTTCTGTAACAGCCAACAGCTCTTTACCTAATTACGGATAGCTGAGTATGTGTTTCTGCATAGATGAAAAGGAGACTTGTCATCCTTAAAGCTTTATTTTTAAGTTTGTCTGCAGCCTATGCAGTGCAGCCCGCAGTGTGCATTTTCTCACACTCCATCGAACATTCGGACGCAGCAAAGATCAATGAGAAGCCCATTACCCCTGGGTTTGGCAAAGTGTTTAAAGCTGTTTGGGTTTAAGTATTCAGGATGATGGAATGTTAACCCGTCTGAGACTACTTCAGCCTTTTTTCAGGTGCAATTTCGACAGCTGGGTAAAGGATTTATGCAAGTTTGGATGAATTCAAACACAGGTGTAAAAGATAAAAGGCCAGTGGAACAAATGCTCTACCTATGATCCTTTTTCCATGTTTGGCTGTCTTGTTCTGTGCCTGTTGATTCCAGGGCCCTTTCATGCAACATCTATCGTATGAGTCACCAAAAGACACCACCTTATTTTAATTTATGGCTAATAAAGAGTACAATTTTAACAAAACTGTGCCTGGTTCTTCTCTCTAAACTCAACTTTTTTATTCCCTAGTGATTCGTCCATCTTTTCTCCACCACTTTCAAGTGGATTACTCCTCCTCCCTCAATGTCTTTGACCTGTTGATGTATCTAGCAGATCTTATAACAGTTCCTCAAAGTGATACAGTAAAATGTTTTATATAATCGTTTCACCATATTCTAATTCAAACCTTTAATATTTTGTGACCACCATAGAATGTAAGGTCTAGAGAGTGGCACTAACACTTATACTCTTTAATCCTTGTCTCCCTGAACATAGTATTTGTTGACTGATGTTAGCAAAAGACTATTAGCTACTTGAAATCAGATTTTTTTTTTATGATAATAACCTGCCTCCCAGTAGCACATTGTCTTTCTAAACTTTTTTTGAGATTTGTCCAATCTAGGATGCAAACGTTCACCAAGGATGAACTCCTTGTCCTGGCTGAAACACCTGGTACCAGCATCTACATGGGCATCAGCCATCATCCCATCAACCCTCCCAACCCCCAACACAACACCCCCATTCAGCAGGAAGTAGAGAGAGTTGTCACCCTTTCCTAACAACAAAAAGACAGGAATGAAAGTTTTCTGCCCTAGTATAAATTACTGAATATCATGGTGGTGGTCTAGCATGGCAGAAGGCCCAAACAACAACAGATTATCTCCTTGACAACCACTTCCTCCTCCTTCCCCCTCATCCCCAGTTACAACTTCCTCTTTCCTTTCCTGCACCCATGAAGAAAATTCCAATCAGTTCCTTACACATCATCAACCCTTGCTCCAAACCCCGCCTCTGGCCAGAGGTCAGATAACCTTCTACCCAGTTCCTTTCTGGCCAGAGGAGAAGCCCACCCCCATAAATAGTGCATTCCTCTCCATAGTCTCAATAAAGACCTCTTTTTCTTTCCGAAAAAAAAGAAAAGACAGAAATCAGATTTTTAAATTTTTATATTTAAAAGGATCTCACCTTTGGTTTACAATGTCATAATACCTTAATGGAGGAATTGAGAATGAGATGAATGATTTCTGCTCAAATTTCCTGAAACAAGGGACTCATCTCAATGCAACTACAGTCTCACCATTGCAATAGGCAAGAGTGGCCCAATAAGAGTGATGCCCATGCCAGTGAGAACCATGGGACACAAAGGTGTGGGTTACAACAGAGTGGTAAGAGTAGTAGAATCATTTTAGCTGCCCCAATTTTTTCATAAGCTCAAATGTGGCACACAATGGATGCAAAGTCTTTTAGAAATCCTTAGAAATACTTGTATCTTTGCCCTAGGAACAAACAGGGAAACACTTGTATCTTTGCCCTAGGAACAAACAGGAAAGTTATTTGTGCACCTACTTTTGGAAGTAGAAGTTGCAGACAGGAGTCAGGATCCTGGATTCCATTTTAGCAACCAGCTGGGTAACTCCAGAAAAACCCTAACTCCTGTCTTTTTCTTCCGTATGTAAAACAGGAATAGTAAGTTCTTTCTACTTTACATCCAAAACCATTGTGAGGACCACATAATTGTTTTGAAATCATTTTCAAAAATGTTGAGAGCTATAGAAGGTAACGTTGTTAGCATCATGTTATTAATTTACAGATGAAAGAATAATGCATAATTTTAGTCACTCATAAAGTTGTGTTTGAGATGATCTTGTTTAAAAAAAATTCTTAATTCCCCATGAAGAGTTTGAAATATTAAAGTATACATTATTCCTTCTGAACTTATTTATTACATTTGCTTTTAAAAATCTAATTTTTGTTACAAATGAGATCCATGGCTGAAGACTTTATGACACCCTACATGCATTCACCTCTTCTGTGAAAGCAGGAAAAACTCAAAAGTACAGAAACCACAAATGTTATAGTTATAATAATTATTTAATTTTCTAATGTTTTAAAAGTAGTCTACTACAGGTTTTTTAATTCTCATTTTCCAAAGAGACTCTATAAAAATACTCATGATATCTAACTTCTGAACCTGAGTGCTCTCTGATTATCCTAAAATTTTTGATCTGCTGATATAAGAACTTTTCAAATTTTTCACTTATTTTAATGTCTTCAAAGAGCTCTAAAAAGATTTATAATAATTGAATCATGATTTTATATTCTTCCTAGAGACAGACCTGAAAAGGACCTCATTCCCTCCCAACCCCAAGTGTGGAAATTAAGACACTGGAAGACTGAGGATCAATCAGGTCTCCTGAAATGACTTTCAGTTCTTCCCAAAGCACCAGCCAGTTATTCTGAGTGGATGATTCCAGACATAACCCATTTCCCTTTGTACACAGTGGATAATGGAGTACTCTAAATTGAGAAATAAACAACTGGACACCACACTGGAACGATAAACCAGAATCCCAGCCTGCATCCCACACCTAGTGAAAGCCATTTTATTTAATCCAAGTCATTTTCTAGCATTAAGCCTCCTTGCAACTGCTCTAACCTCCAGGCCTGACCAGCTTAATGCCATGACTAAGCTTTCTAATCACTCCACATCAATCACCACCAAACTCCCTGCGTCACTTCATTTTATTCCTCTGTATTTCTGATTGTTTCTTTGCATATTCCTGTTATCTTCAGTCACCAAAATGCAAACTCCAGAGGAATAGGGTCTCTGTCTGTGGTGCTCATTTCTCAGTGCCCAGAACAGGAACTGATAACAAAAATGCACTCAATAAACAAAAATGAATGAATGAATCCACTTGTACTGGAATTGAATCAAAGGCAAGAACAGGGCATCATCACTTGCATTTATGCCTTGGGATTTCTGTTGCAGTGGATTTTCAGCAACCATGCATTTAACTAACAAGATTCTTCCTTTTATTATATTACCTGAGTTGATAATGTTAATGAAATATTTTATTCCACTTTCTTCTCTATTTATAAGAGACAATATACTTTTGTTCTTGGGGCAAGAGAATTTTTCTTTGTCCTTTGTTTAACAAACATAGCAATTGTATCAATTTTTCTAATTTCTGGAAAGCAAAAACTTGCCTAGCCAGCATTCAAAGGAGAGAGGATTTTGTTTTCTTGTTTCCCTTCTTCCCCCCAGCCAGACCCTTGTTGTCTGTTTTCCCAGAAGTCCTTTCCAAAAATGTTCTTTGAATGCTTTCAAGAACACATTAGTGGTTTTTAGTGTACAAGGCTATTTTTAAAATAGTGGAGGACAGGGAGGAGGGACTTTAGATGAAAAGATCATTACCTCTTTCCTACTTCACTTGTCCACTTGGTGCTGTTAAAACAACAGTTTCATTGATCTTCTTTATCATGGAATAGTAAATGAACCCTCTGCACTAAAGAGTCTTCACAAGTAATTAAGGGTTTGCAGCAGCCATAACCTCACCCAGTTAATCTGGATCATTAAAATTCTAGGCAGAGCAGAGATCACTGAAAAAAAAAAAAACTAGCAAAATATTGCTTGTTGAATAGATTAATCTGTAGAACTGGGATGCTGATTGCTGAATTCATAAGATAGTAAAGCCTGATCCAACTAAGGCTAGAGGGAGAAGGTTTAGTTCCCCTGGCACCTTTTCTTTTGAAGTGGCCCAAACCTTAAAGCCTGCATTTCATTTGGGAAAATCTTTTGCTAAAACCACTTCCCATATGCAGCCCATCTGGAGGACTATAATCTAGTCTTGCCTGAAGCAACTCAACAAAGATGCTTGCCTTTCATCTCAGATCCCCAAGCAATGGGCAAACATTAATTAATGCCCCCAACACACCTGTGAGGTAGGGAAGTATTATTATCCCTGTCTCACAAATGAGGAAATCCAGACACCAAGAGGTTAAATGGTTTGCCTCAGGCCACAGAGTGAGCTAACAACTGAAAAACTTTCCACTAACCCTCAGCCTGAGTGCTGAGAAATTCAGAGACCAGCCCCCAGGAGCAGAACCATTCTTACATGAGATAGGCTGCAGTCAACTTCTTTACTCTCTTAGAGTTTAGATCCCACTCCAGAATTTATATGTGTTCAGTGTGCAACTATCTTAAAAATGTGGAAATACTAACAGAATCTGTATGATTTATATCTTTCAATTCCCTCTCAAAAGTATCCTTTAATCATCATGTCTGGTGAAAAATAATTTCCTACATTCAAGCTTCTAGCAGCATTTACTTGCATCTACTATGTACTTGGCATAGCAATTTCAATACTGGCTTCCATTCTCTTTCCAGAAAAGCTATTTTAACTCTTGGGACAAGTGGAGAGACCACTCTAATCAAGAATGGCTCTTCTCTTGACTAAAGGTTGACAAGAAGAGTATCAAAATTATCAAGAGACTCCCAAAAGTGAATGGTCACATGACCATTGAATACCAAGACAGCTGCCTGCCAAAGTCATGAAAACTTGCAGCCCTCTCAACTTTCCAAAAATCCATCAAGAGTTCCACCAACAGGTAAGACCCTAGTTCTAGTAAAAAGCAATAATTATTCCTCATTACTCTGATTTTTGTTCCAAATATTGCCTAAAATATCACATGTATATTTGTAACTGCCCTCAAACAAGGTGTTAGTAATTTTTCTCTTATTTTACAAATGAGAAAATAAGGCATGTTAGATAACTTGTTAGGAAGTGGCAGAGCCCGTATCTAAAACCAGGTTGGACTATGAAGAACATACCCTTGCCCTATTTTACTAATTCTTTCATGGTAATAATTGAGATTCTCAGTTGCCTAATAATTTCTCCTTTTGCTATCTCTTTACTCTTTTAGCACCTTCTATGAAGTCTTTTGACTGTAGTTCATGAAAGTGAACTCAGTTGTAGGGTAATCTCGGCTCCACCCTGGTCCACTCTGTAGTTTGCAACACACCCATACTTTGCACCTTTAGATCTTTGCTGATAAAGCCCTGAGAAGAATACTTTTTTATTCTGTTACATTAAAGTCTTCTGTTTGAAGTGGAGCTTCTTATTTAAGAAGCTTTGTGACCATTTCTGTACCTTGAAACTCATATCTGGTTTGAGCCCTGATTTCCACCTGACCTCAAGCTTATATGTAGTAATTAATTCATTTGTCCAAACACTCACAGATCATTACAGTTGCAAATATAAGATCAATGGACAATAAAAAGAACTTATTGGTTGACTAAGTGAAAAGATCAATAGTAATGTAGACTTCAGGTATTGTTTGATGAGGACCGTGGCTTGTTTCTCTCAGATTTATTCTCCTTTGTATATGAGATGGTTTCTTACAGTGATTCCTTTCTTGTTGCAAGAGAGCTGCCTGTAACAATTCAGATCCCAGTTTATGTATTCATATCCAGGATATGGTGAGGAGACACAGTGTGAAAGAGAAGGAACAAGAAAGAAATGCAGGGCTGGGGTGAGATCCCAGTCAATGTCACTGAGTAAGAATTGTGAATTTTGTGCTAATTAGACCATTTTGAACCAATCTAAAGGCTGAGGAAGATGGATGTATACTGAATGACTTAGGTCTGGGTTACCTGACCTAAGCATTGTGGGATAATCTGAATGGTTTCTAACCAGCTCACTGACTATTGTACAATACTAATATGAATGTGTAAGATTTGTCCCCCAAATTCTGGGGAGTGTGAGGAAGGAGACAAAAAGATGTGAAGTGCTGAGTAAGCATCAGTGAATGTTCTCTACAGTCCACCCCTTTGGTTATCCAACATCCATAGGCATTCACCTTCTCCATACATTTACCTTCAAAATTGTCTGTATTTGTGTAAAATGAACATGGAGTACAATGGAGTACAATGCAATGTTTCTTGTAGTAACTTCATCTGACTCCAAATCTAGGAGCTGTACTTGGTGTTGGAGCTATTATGACAGATTTTTCTTTACCAACCCTTGCCCATAATCTAGAGACACATGGCTAAGTCATGAAGTAAACTCCCCCAATATATAGTTCATACACAATGGTAGAAAGAGAACAAGACAAATGCAATTTTTTAAAATCCCATTTGGAAAAGAAAAGAGAAGGGGAGCTGCTTATATTGACCCTGTACCCATTATATCTATCATATTCTAATAAACAGGAATGTCAAGGATATAGGTATTACATAGTATACACACACATTATATAAACATGCCTTTAATAAATACAATGTTGTAATATTCATATTTCACTATTTTGGTGATGGAATGAGTTCCTTGTTCAGATAACTAATAGATTTGTCTTCTTTCACAGATAGAAAATAATTAAAATGTTTGGAAACACCAGAAGACCCATGCTTCCCTACAATTAATCAGTTTGAGTCTACTTCCAGAGCCGAAGAAAAATTCATCCTACCCAGACTTTAAGGCTCTCACACAGCACCATTACAGGAAAGTCTAGATTCTGTTAGCATATAGGATGAAAGAGAATGGATGCTAGTAGAAATTACTAGTTTTCTGGGCTAATACTTATTTTCCTTTTCTTCTTAAATAATAGAGCTTCGAATTTATCTTAACAAAAAAAATTTTCCCAGATTAAAGATTTTATTCATTGCCCAGCCCTTCTTACAGCTAACTATGTACTTGCACTTAAATTCTAGCTAGTGAGATGTAATCAAAACCACTAGGTGAATGATTCCAGGAAATTATCTTTAAAGGCAGCTTATATGTGTACACCTGGTCTCTTTTCCATTCCTACCATCTTGCTGTCTGAAGCATAGCTGTTATGGCTAGGACTTTAGCCACTATCTTGAACTATAAGGACAAGATCACTACTTAGGGATGGTACAGAAGAAAGTAGGAAAAAGCCTCCCTAGCTTTATGTAACTGCTAAATCATCTACAAATTTCCCATCTCCAGACTTCATTTACATGACAGAGAAATAAACCTTTACCTTACTGAGCCACTGTTTGTGAAGGGTATGATGGTTTTGATTCACATTAACCTAATAATAAGTAGTCAAAAGTGTTCATATTGCTAACACTTATTTGGGATCCTCCTGTGCTAGATTCCTTGGTCTTCACTTCTTTTTGTTTATTCTGCATCCAACCAGACCTTTAACCTACTTTCACACTCTGAGCTGATTCTTTTACATAGTTCTCATAATTCCCAGTTCAGAATCCTGTTTCTGCTTCCTCTCAATTTCCAGGGCCTAGAGTGGACAAGTTTTCTCTCACCCTGCCTAGGAGGGTGAGTTCGTATTTTTGCATGGCCTTGTTCATGCCTTATTCAGTTAAACAGGTTTTATTTAATCTCTCAAGGGAGAATAAATTTTATAAACTCCTAGCACTTAGCAACACATTTGACTGGTTTGTCTTTTCAAAATGACTGATTCCTCTCTTACCATAGCCTCAAGTTTTCCTATGATGTAATTTTCTAATCAAATATTTCCCTATGTCCACAAAACATGATTTCAGTTTTAACACAATATAGTCCATATGCATTTTTTATATTTTGGAGCTCCATATCAGTAACTGTATATTTGGATTAAGAATATGAATAACTATACATTTTAATGTTTTTTAATATAAAAAAGATATTTTGTATACTCACTAGTTTGAAACCGTATGTAATAACACCACTGTTTAATGAATGTTTACTGTGTTGCAGGGACAATATTAACCACTTTTAATTATAACAGTTAAATCATATGGTGACCTATGATACAGAAATTATCATCACACACATTTGATAGATGTATAAACCAAGGCACAGAGCAGTTAAACAATTGCCAAAGATCACACAGCTAATAAATGATGGGATCAAGATTTGACCTTAAATCTGGATGACACTAAAATTCTCAGAGCCCATAAAGAGAACAGAAATGTTCCAAGTGATAGTGACAGTAATTATGACAGCCTGCCCTGAGCTACAAATCTCTGACTGAGGCAAGAAAAGACAGACTTAAGAAAAAAGTCAATTCAGAACTCTACTTGTTGGACTTTGGAAAATAGAGCCTCACACGTTTCGTGTGTCTTGTGAAGCATTACCTTCTGCAACCCAAGTGAAGACTCAGGGGGACGTCTCCACTAAATACTTCATAAGCCAGAAAATCCACTTGCTCAGAAAATTACAACATCCAGCACAATGCACAGTGCGTTTGTGTGTGTGTGTGTGTGTGTGTGTGTGTGTGTGTGTGTGGAGGTGTGGTGGGTGTGTTCTCTTAATGAAGATGTTTGGTTTTTTGTTGTTTTTTTGTAATTCCATTGTTCTTTTCTAAATCTGAAAATCTGGATACAGTCTTTAAAGGAGAGCTTCCCTGATACACAAACCAAAGCCAAAAGACTGACTTCACCTCACCAACTCTTGCAAATCTGACTAGAGTGCAAAGTTAGAAAATAAGCAAGATCTAACTTGCTGATAATAGCTCTGGTTCTGAGCGACACCGATAGAACATGTTATAGTTAACCTACCAGCAAAGGGTATTTGTTTTGTTGTTGTGCTTGTTGTTGGTTTTTTTGTTTCTTTTTAAAGGAAGTAAAACAAAGCAGTAAAATAAAACAAAACAGTAATAAGACAGTAAGAAATCCACAATCATTACTATATTGCATACTGTTATCCTCCAAATAGTTACCCAGACCACCGGCCCCAGATCTGCAAAGTCAATCAAACAACATAAATGTCAAGTTGCTCCCCTACTTCAGTTCCTTCAGTTATTATCATCTCAGTCCGTGTCACTCCCGGTTACCCACAGGTGGAGGGGCAGGAAGTGGAGGTGGCTTCCTTGCTATTTCTCCCCTGCCAGCAGGGCCTGTGCTGGCTCACAGGGAGGCTGCACAGCTTCCTCGCTGCTTCTCCCCAGTCGGTAGGGCCTCCACTGGCACACTGGGCACGGGGGCCACATTGCTTCCTTGACAGTTCTCCCTGGTGGCTAGCAGGGGTATTTGTTTTAACCATTTAGTTTTACAGTGGAATGCAGGGAGAACAATGCACAGTTACACCCATGCTGCACCACCTGCAGCAGAACTCAGAACACATGAGATTCAGAGACGAGGCCTTTTTATTTGCCAGAAACAAGCGTATTAGCCTGGAGATCCGTGCAACCATTAAGAAGATAGTAATGGATCAAGGTCAACTTTGTAGGGAGTTGACAATATCTGACTATTAAGGGCTACTACAACAAATCTCTACTTCGACCTGCCCTGAGCTACTCAACAAATCTTTGGATGAGATGTTTTAAAGCTCTAAAATATTCTGATGTGACACATTTAAGGTACATGTATTTGGCATATTCTTATTGTGAGGGGGTCTTCTAGTCTGTCTTTGTAAGAGGCAGCTTCTATCCACTGTAACTGGCTTCACCAACCCATTGTCTGTTTCCAATATTTAGTTTACTTGCTTAAAATACAGCTCAAATCAAGAAAAACTGTGGGTGAGTTAAGTATGAGCAAACTCTCACAGAGACATCCCGTTCCACTCAGCAGGCATGAGCCACATGGAGCTCAGTTTAAATTAATTAAAAACAAAATTTTAAATTCAGTTCCTTATTCACAAAAGAAACATTTCAAGGGCTTGGTAGCCAAGTGTGAGCAGCTTCCAAAGGGAAGACTGAGACATAAATGTTTCCATCGCTGCCGGGTTCTGGTGAGCAGCACTGATTTATAGCACACAGCATTGGAGTAAGAGATTCCAAGACTAAGAGGCTACAGGCAGGTATCACAGATACTAACTGAAAAAACGAAAAAAATCACTGCCTAACTGTCTTAACGAATCTGAATCATGCTTTTTATATATTCACAAGTATCCATGAGCTGGTTACTTAGTTTCAATTATAATGACTACTAGTTGTATGTAACTTAAATTAATTTCAGTTTTTTATAACAAAAACATATGTGAACCATGATTTTAAGCACACAAAATTTTCTGTTATGCCAAAGTTTTAGGGTTCAGCAGTCCAAAGCTGGTCCAATAATCTGATTAATTCATCATGGATCCAGGCTCCTGGCCACTTCCTATTATGTCTCCATATGGAGTGAACTTCAGTAGCATGGTTTGAGATGGTGGGTGGAATTCCGCTCTTCGTATCTGCCTTCCAGCCAACTATGAGAAGTCACATAGTTCCTTTCCTTTAAGATATTCCTTAATTGTAAATGAGAGTCCTACATGCATCCTATCGTCCAAATGAAAACATACAGCTACTCCTAGGTGCAAGAGAGGCTGGGGAATATACTTATTCTGATAGCTTTATTACTATGTAATAAAGTAACTATTATTATGATAGTAACTTTATTACTATGGCAGAAAAAGAGAATGACTATGGAAAAGTAGGCATCTCTGCCACACTACTAGTACTGAAAATGGAAAAAATAAAAAGATGTTGAAGAGAATTAATTTTCCCATGTACAAGCCACACTGGTTAGAATCTGAAGAAACATTTTTAAATATTGAATAAGAGAAAATCTCATCTAAAAGCTATGATTGAAGAAAGGCTGCTCCACTTCTGGTCATCCTCACCCTGTTCACAATTCTTTATCTCATGTAGCTAGAAATGACATGACCCACAGATTTATCTGAATTAAAAAGTCTCTACAAAATGTAAACATTCCTGATTATGGTAAAAAAGAAATATATTTACTGATTCTCGATTACCAATTAGTCAAGTCCAATTTTCAATCTCCAAAGATAGAATGATTTGACGTTATTGGACTTTTGTGAAGGAATGGGATAAACAAGGAAGAAGTAACTTTACTGCTTTTGGATGGGACGAGGTATGTTCCCCAGAGTGGGTGAGGGCACCTAGACCACTTTAAGTATAGGGAGAAGAGGAGAGAAAATCAGGGGTAGGAAGGGAAGAAAACAGGAAGGGTGCAAACATTCAAGTAAAAGCTGAAGTGGCATCAAGGATTTCATAATCTTTTTTTTTTTTTCTTTTTGCGGCACCAGGGATCAAACTCACAGCCTCATGCCTGCCAGACAGGTGCTTACGCCACTGAGCCAAACTCCCAGCCCTGCCTTGAGGCAGGGTTGCACTATGTAGCTCAGGCCAGCCTTGCGCTCGTGTTGTAGCCCAAGCCGACCTCGAACTCACAACGCTCCTCCTACCTCAGCCTCCTGAGTGCTGGGATTAAAGGCGTGCACCACCACGTCCGGCTTCATCATCTTTCCTAGAACCATGAACATTGCAATATTTAAGTGACTTTTTTTAGCAAAATATACAAAGAGCCATTTCCTTCTATTAAGAAATTAAAAGGCATATGTGAGGCTCACTGCAATGCTCATCCAAACTAATAGTACTTCGTTTGTAGTCAACAAAAGCAAAAGAAATTGTCCATCTGAACTCGAAAGCCTCTCTCTTGCTATTTTGGAACTGTTAACTCATTCACTGTTAATTTTAACTGTCATTTTTTCAAGAACATCCACTTAATAGCATAATGATAACAATGGTAAAGTTTGCCAAGAACTTTGAGGGCGGTGCAACTGTTAGCTCCTTTGACCTCCATGACATCTCTTTGAGTTTAGATCATCCTCCATCACTTTTACAGAAAAGGAAACCGAGGCTCAGAACGTGTAGACGAATTGCCCAGTGCAACACAACTAGCAGTAGCAGAGCCAGGCTCCAGACCTATTAAAGTCAAGCTGCGAATTCTGTGCTCTTCATCCCCCCATCCTGAACTTGGGGTTTGGCAGAAATATAAATGACTCACATTAGAAACAAAAGGGGCACCAAATCAGGATGAGTATTCGGGACACCTTCCTGGTTGAGGACCTCTTTTGAGCCTGACAGTCCCCGACTGCTCCGCATGGCCGTTACAGAGGTGGTGTACAGCTTGCTCCTGAAACCTTCAGCGTCTTTCTCCCTGCTCCGCTGTCTCGCGCTTTCCCCACCACCCCCACCACCTCTGCCCTGCTCCTGACAGCTACCTAGGTGTTTTGTCAATGGCGTCACCTAGTGGTCGGAAAGAGGAAGTCATTTGTCTGATTGTGCTTTTCTACACCTGATCCTTTTTCTCTTTTCTGGCAGAAGATATTCTCCCCTTTTAAGTTATCACTCATGAATCATTGAGCTCTACCTCAATCCTTTTTCACTCCTACACACTCATCCCCCTTTAGCTTCCTTTCTTCTCTTTGCTCTTGAAGGAAGAGCTCTCTTCCTGTCATGTATTCCTCTCTGCAGAAAGTTGACCAGTCTTAAGGATTTCAAACGGTGGCCTCTGGAACCAGACAGAACTAGATTTAAATTTCAGATCCACCCCATGAATTTTGAGGTCTCGAATAAGTTGCCTAGCCTCTCTAAATATCAGTTTTCAAATCTATAAAGTAGAGATACACTAGCTACTTCAGAGAGCTGTTGTAAGAATAAGATTTATTAAAATAACTTTAGAAAAAACTAATACCTGTCTGTGCATAATAAGCACTTCATGAATACCACCATTCTACTATGAATGCATAAAATAATGATGGTACTGTATCGAAAACATGAAGGCTGCACTTTTAGGTTAAACCTGTTCTGCCAAAAATAGTATCTATAATAAAATCTTTTTAAAATGTTGCCATCAAAATCTCAATAAGCATTCATCTACTTGCTGGTTCTCCTCCTCCTCCTTCTCTTCCTCCTCCTCCT